>PVIU01005582.1:0-111701 GCA_004026605.1 Ondatra zibethicus | reverse complement strand
CAAGCTGCAGTAGATCTGGTGTCTGGTGAGGACCCAGTTCCTGGTTTTCATGTGACTGTGTTATTTTTATTGTCCACATGACAAGAAGAAGAAGGCAATCATCTCTCTATAATTCCTTTTTTAATAAGGTAAATAATCCACATCATATGGATTTCAGTGTCATGAACCTAAAGTTTCCACCTTCAAACACCATCACATTGACTATGTGTTGCAGGGGGATGCTATGGATGCAGGTGATTGCAAAGACAAAAGAGGGCATCAGATCCCATGGAGTTGAAGTTACAGGGTACGTACGGTGGGCTGCCCAACATTTGTGCTGGGACCAAACTTCCTCTGGAAGAACATTATGTACTTCTAATCACTGAGCCTCTTCTCTAGCACTGCATGGAGGTGATAAATCACAGTGATTAATTGTTGTTATGCTTTCTTAACAGTCTGCAAGGGGTCTGAGAGTAGGAGCTGTGCAATGTTTCTCTCTGTCCTTGGCAAACAAATGTTAGTTGAATGAGTGAATGAGTCACTCTATGAATATAAAAGATTTTGAAAGTTAAATGCCTTGGTGAATTAGGGTTTCTCATTAGGACTTAAAGTTTCACTTTCATATTTACCATGAGTATAAAAATATTTTCAATAAATTGTCAGTTTTCTTGCCTAACTACATGACATACAATACAGTAATTCACTTTTTAGTCTTAAAAAAGTTGCTGAGTTCCACTCCAAATATCAAATTTATCACTTAGAATTTTCATGAAGGAAATGGCAAAGGACAGAGTTTAAATTTTTCATCATGTACCATACCTGAGAATTAATCTTTTGGCTAAATGCCAGACACTATATCTTCCTTTTCTATGATTTATGTTTTTCTCAAAAATCTGAAGACAGGAAAAAGATCTGTTCTATGAAAGATTCAAATCTCAAACATTCATGTTCTAACAGTGAAGAAAGGCTGAACAATGTGTACACTGAGCTGGTGGCGGTTCCCCAAATGCAGAAGACTTCCAGCACCGGGAGTAGGAAGCTGATTAAACCATCAACCAGTTAGATTCTTTTATATTCAGAATTTCTACACAAAGTAAAATCAAAGGTTAATAGTGAACTCAGTATTAGCAGAATCAAATAAATAGATGCCCTACTATTTATGGTCCATAATTTGTCTCCTGGCGTGTGTGTATTTCCTAACAATTTGCAAGCTTTTCCTTCTTCTTAATATCCACTTAGTTGAAAGGAAAGAGTCCCAATTACTAATGTGTTTAGTTGAAGTTTGCATAAGCTAATATTTTACACTGATAAAAGAGTCAGATACACACACACACACACACACACACACACACACTCACAGACACTGAGAGAGGGGAAGAAAGGGGAAGAATCGAAGCCCTGTGCCAGTGAAATCTGAAAATTTCATTGTGTCTCCATTTCAGTCATGTTATAAGAAATATGCTTAGAAATCTTTTATCTTTATTTTCTAAAGATATACATAAGTCCTCCACACATGGCACATAGATTATTTTTAGTAGTGTGTGTTAAATATGCAATGCAACTCTACCCATACTTTTGAAGGATTTTTCACCCTGTGGAAAAGCAAACACAGCAGGCAGGATACTAGGCGCAGCAACAACACAGATAAGGAGGATCAGACTCCACTAGGGCAGCACGTGGGTTACTAGGGTGTGGCTTAGGTGGAGAATGATGTAACATTAGTTATAAGTGAGGTCCATAAGCCGTGTAGCTGCCATGCAAGCAGAGAAAGCTCAAGACCCAGAGTGACATCAAATCATATGCTCTGTCTTTTCTCTATGAATTGCCTTCCTTACCTACCTAAAAGGAGACTGACTGTGAGAATAGACTAAAACCGAGCCCCTAGAACTGAGGAGCAGAAAGGATCATTTCATCAAGTTCACGAGAACTATGAACTTAGACCTCACCAACATGTGGTGGCTTCTGGTATCCAAAAGGGAAATGAGCCGATGCGGAAAAAGCGGCAGCCATAACCCTTCACTACACTGAAAAGACCTCTGATGATTCCTCGTAGCCCTGGCAGGAGGCTGGCCAGGGCTGGCCCACATAGTTTAACTTTCATTCCCTCCTAATCACAAAATGAAATGGAGTTTTCCTCAAAGTGACAGCTACATCTCTGCCCTCCCCAGCTGCAGCCCCAGTGCTGCAGAATTCTGTAATCCCTCTGCCCTCCATTCCTCGCTGTGGTTAGCAAATGCCAAGAAATGTTGGAGTGACAAGCGAGTTCTTTGTGCCTGACACCTCTGCTGGAAGACTTGATAAACTGCAAATACCATCACAGTCATTTTTCAGGTGTAGACTCAGAAAGATGTTCAGTGAGGAGCTGGTTCTGGGAGGTAAAAGCTCCCCTCCCTCCTGCCACTCCTCTCAGTTTACAGTTCTATAGATGTGACATGTATCTTAGGGCTGTTTTCAAGGATGCTTTAGAGAAATGATCTTTATCTTCAAATTGAGTGACATCAAATCATATGCTCTGTCTTTTCTCTATGAATTGCATTCCTTACCTGCCTAAAAGGAGACTGACTGTGAGAATAGACTAAAACTGAGCCCCTAGGACAGCAATCAGTTTCTCACCTCATCCTGTAGCCTTTCTAGTCCAGAGACTAAACATGAGGCGCTGTGATTTGACCTACTATCTACACCCGATAGCTCAATTTTCACACGAAGCTCCTGTGCTGGGGAAAGCCAAGTCTTCTTCCCCTCTCTGCACTTCGCATACCTTACACTGTGCTGAGGTGTTGGAGGGTGCCCTCTCCTCTCTTTTCCCTCCTGCGCCCTCCTTCTCACCACTTTCTAGGGAACGGTATTAGTATTCTACGATACGCTCTTAAGCAAAACCTGCAAAAGGAATTAATCTGTCACTGGGAATGAATGCACTGGACAGTGATTTATGCAGATGAAGTACTCAAAGTGATGGTGCTCATTCTGACTACATCGATTCTCAGAGGCAACACCCAAACTTGAATTTAAATAGTATGGTAGCTGGGTGACTGGGCACTGTCTAGTGCTGGGCTACCCTAGTTCTGGCTGGCAGGTATCTCAGTAGAAGGTCAACCATATGGCTCAGGCAACTAGGTCACATTCCAGTATTCCCATATAACACCCCCTTCACTCTGGAGGTCTGTGGAAGGAGTAAGCCCACCCAACTTGCTTTATAAAGGTCTGGTCTCAGAATTTCTCTAGGACCCAGTTGGCCCTTGCTCCTCTTTTCCAAACCCTCTATGTTTTGTTATTCTGGTCATAACCAGGGAAAGATTCATTAGAGCTGGCATTTCTTCTGGCTGGCTAGCGTCTGTAGTATTTTCTGGCAGTGAGATTTGGAGTCTCCCTAGAGAGCTTATTTTCCTGAAAGTCCCCATATAGTTTTACATACATAAGTGGAATAGATACATTGTGTGAGCCGGCTTTACTTGGGAACATTAATCTGAATCCCACTCTGAAATCCCTTGAAGTTTAAGCTCTCAGGAAAGAAAACCACAATGTAAACAGCCTCTCAGGGCCTCCTCCCAAGCTCTTGCCTCCTGATTCAGTACTCCAGGCTACTCTGAACTGGCCGTCATCAAGGCAAACACAGGTCCCAAAGCCTGCAGCCAAATGGCTCCTGCAGATGTTTCTCTTGCCATTGTAGCTGTGATTGCTGCTATTTTTCCCACCTCGTCTGCTGTCTACAGATTCATCTCCATAATGAACAAAGGGAGATATGGAAGCATTGGGGCATTTTTCTCTGGTTTGGATTTTTTGTCATTTTGATACTCATTTTAAATGATGCTTTTCCAGTGTTTAAATATATGTGCCCTCACATAACAGTTCCTATGGAAGATTGCAGATGACACAATGGCTGTTTTATTTTCTCAACCTTAAGGTCTCTCTCCTGAACAGGTCTCCAGCAGGAACTTGGTCATAGAAAGAGCAGATAGAAAAAGCATGAACTCTTAACTCTGGAAATAGCACCGCTGATCTTAGACCTTCAAAGATCCTAACCTTGGGTATTGGTTTCTTCACCTATCATTTCTGGGAGCCCTGAGCATAATGGAAGTGACAGACAATAACCAAGACATAAACTTTATTAATTGAAACATTGTGTCGTCCTCACACACAGATGCAGGTGTCGCAACATACAGTCAAGCAAATAAGGTCATTGCATTCTCCTCAATTCCAGTTAACGAGATAAACCCTGTATCATCAAACACCCACTTTACTGCTACTGGATCAGGAAAAGCATGTATAAGTTTATCTCTGCAATAGTGAAAAATTTGATATTCAGAATGTTACAAGGGTCAAACCCAATTTTCTGTTATTGGTGCTTTCATGTAACAGAGCCTAGAAGAAAAGATTTCATGTTTGAAATGTATGTAACTGAATCAGGAGTCAATAAGCACAGGAATCTTAAGACTTCTGTTTCATTAGATGACTTGTCTTTTAATCATTAACACATATTCACTGAGTGCTGACCATGTGCCTGCTTCTGCATGAGGCACTGTGTTTACTCCAGAAAATGAAAATTATGACATCTGAATGAATAGAACTTAACTCTTTCAGGAATTAAAATGGTAGGAGATAGTAACAAATAATAAGCAGCCATAGGCCACAATATATGGATTATGAGCAAAGAAAGATGTATCCTAGCCTTGACTGAAAATGGGACTAGAGACATCAAGCAGGGTCAGCTCATTTAAGACTCCAAGGGAAGGCAGAGCAAAGTATATTCTCTCAAGTCACAGATGCTTGAGAAAGGACAGCCTTGATTAATCCCTTGCCATAGTATTAAAAGGGGTCAGTTTAGGGCAAGATAATGGAGGCTCTGTGGCCACATTTTGTGCCACATTTTGACCAGAAAATTACAGATTGCTTCCCTGAAAGTGACATGTTATCCAGAAGTAGTGTCTTCCTGGAAGTCAATACAGAAACAGGCAAGTGCCTTAGATAAATTAACCTTAAAAAGCATTTACCTAATGTCTGTGTTGTAGAAAAAAAAAACTGTACTAAATGCCAACATATTGTGGTGGGTGCAATACTAGCAAACTAAATTGGCATTAGCAGCCTCAATTAAGTCTCACCAATGATAATTTCTCATTTGTATTTAATAAACCATGAAAATATTAGATGGCATGTGTCTGATCTCTAGAGACAAATATGGAGATGGTGGCTTATATATTCAAGGGAACGACCATGTATCCCACCAGAAAATAGCTACCTGCATGATGAAGCTATGAGACAGCTCAAGAGAATATATAACTTGGTTGTGGTTGGTATGGCATAGCTTGCAATGACAAGAATGCAGAGAGTACCATTGTCACAAAGGATGCAGGAATAAAGAAATCAGAAAAGAAGCTGTAAAGAATGGGTGATGACAAGACATATACTCTTGCTTAGCTTGTGGTTTATTCCATGTGGTTTTTTTCTTCGCCTTCTCCACTGTTTTAAAAGATGGCTAAGAGCATTTCCAAAAGAGTTGAGACTTCATTAGTTTTTCCTAAAAATCATAAACATTTTTCAGCTTCAGTATGAATCCTTTTAAGATAGATGACTTCTCAGTTTAACTCTTTTGCGGGAGAATTGAAAAAGAGTACCTGAACAATACACTTAGGAACTAGGGAAAGAAAAGCCTGTTGAACTTGGTTTGGGAATTGAATATAGTCTGCGCAAATCGAGGAGGGGCTGTCATTATGATGTGGATGTTATCAAGCCTTGATTCTTTTTACTAGAAATGATGTGCAATTCATAGAGGCAGACTATATTCAGAAGAATGCTCTGAGCACCAGGTGGCATTCTGCGAGACCTTTTGCTTCAGATGCTGAGATTTTTACTTCAAATGGGCCATCAATGTAAGGAGGAGTAGTCTACATTTTACATACTCCCTTCTTCTGCTTATCTTCTGCTACTTTCTTTCAGAACTAGAACCCACATCACCCCACTCTCTTGAAAGGTTTTAACATATTAAAATTTCTATCTTGATAATAAAAAAATTCTGTGCTTTGAGCTGCTATTGGCTATTAAGGAGTAAGCTTATCCGCCCCTTTATTCATTCACTCAGTACTCCCAATAATAGCAAGAAAAACTAAGTGATTGCATACATAGTCAATTTTGTGTATCCCCAGAACTTATCAACTCCATCTAACCAAAGTTCAAGTCTTGGAACCTCTCTAACACTTGATGTTTAACAGAGGCTTCTTGGCTTTTCTTCTGTTGTCTGAGGTACTGCAAGTTTAAAATATCCTCAGTGACTCTCAAGAGGAAGGTTGTTTTTGTATTTATAAGAGGCAGATTATTTTTGTATAAAACCCTTCCACATTACAAAGCACCTAATCTTCCATCAATAGAAACGCTATGTTACTGTATAATCAACATAGCTCCATGTATATTCTAAACACTATGAGTTAGGACTAAGGATATTTGTTTGGAACTCAATGGAATAACTGACCTTACAGTGCCTAATTGTGTCTCTGTTCTTTCCAGTTGTTCATACCAGTGGTGGGAATTGCCCCATCCTGTCCTGGGGATGGGATATAGAATGGGTTTGCCCTGTAAGTACAAAAATAATGGATAACACGGTAGACCTTCTTCTCAGATAATGCAGAAAGGCAGTATGAGAGCCTATGCCAACAGGCACAGATGGGGAGGAAAACCAGCCTTGTCATACTGATTCACCAATTATGCATTGTCTTCAGTGTACCCTTTACTGTGTTCAATCTGGTTTGCTAACCCCCTAAGCACAGTGTTTGTTTTGCTGCCACATCTTTATTATCCTGGATTTATTCTATTCTTGGAAATGTTAAAACCTCGAAACTCCTGTGGGAAGATGCAGAACAAGGGAGATTTGTTCAATTAACTGGCACAGTTTAGAATGCTTCAAAAGGCTTGACAATATTAGTGTTATCATTGCCATTGATGTTTATTTTATTGCATGTTGGGATGTAGATTAAAACACTGTAGCAGCTTGATATTATGAGAAGACAGATTCCAGAGACCTGAAGCTGCTTCTGGATGCTCTCACCAACTCGTTGATATACATTAGAAAAGTTATTTACCTTCTTTGGGCTTCAGTTTGCTTATATAAAAAATCAAATAGGCTAGACTTTTAGAAATGCAAGTATATAAATTCTGTAAATCAAATTGTTAAATAATATAGCATATTCATGCAGAACGCTAAAGAGAAAGAAAGCAAAAGAGGAAATGAAGGAAGGAGAAAGGGAATGAAGGAAGAGAGGAAGAGAAGACAGAGAAGAAAGCAAGGGATGAAAAGATCTAAGGTATAAACATCATTTCTCATCTTCTCCATCCTTCCTTCTTTATCTCCCCAAGGCAGCAATATAGCTGGGATTGTTTAGATGGAAATGATGCCTCAACACCCTCCTCTCTCTTCAAACCCCACCCCTCAGAAAGCCTGCAAAGGGCAGCTCTCCCCCCTGAGATGCTCAAGACCATGCCTACATGGTATTTGAGGCCTAAAACCTAGATCTGCCTCATGATTTCTCTCCTGCCTTTCTGTGAGTCACCCAAGAGTTACTTTGCTCTTTTTATGAAAACTTGGCTGGGAGGTGGTGGCTCATGCCTTTAATCCCAGTACTTTAGAGGCAGAGACAGGCAGATCTCAGAGAATTAGAGGCCAGCCTGCTCTGCCAAACAAGTTCCATCCAAGACAGCCGAGACTGTTACCCAGAGAAACTGTGTCTTGAATACAAACAAACAAAAACAAGCAAGCAAATAAACAATAAACCCTGGTCTTATTAATTCAGGTGGATTTGGCTTACTGCATTGGTAGAGAAACCCACAAGCAGGGATTTTCAAAATACTTATCAGTGACAGCCCTGTGGCCGGACAGAAGCTAAGTCATGTGTGAATGGTGAGTGCTTGAACAGAGGCGACAAGTGCATGTGTACAGCAGGTGTACTCAAACCTGTTGCCCTATCTCATCATGACCAGCTCAGTGAAGTTGTCAGCAATCTTACTTTTGTAAATGCCTGTAGTGACTATTTTGTATGTTGGGCACAAAGAATTAAAAAAGGAATTAAGAAAATACTCATATCTTCAGAGTGTTCACAGTCTAGAAATTAGAATAATCCTATAGACATTGGTAGTGTCAGGTTGGAATAATTTATAATTGGATCTAAATACAATTGCTGCACGCAAGAGTGATAACTGCCGTAACTGTACTTAGGAAAGGTAACACAGAATAGGGAAGGTGCTGATAACGGAACCGTGGGCCTCTAACTCATTTAAACTCACTCCCATTCTCCTTTTTCATGTCAATCTAAAATGACATCACCTGGAGCATCCCATCTTGAGGCCACCAATGAAACTTCATGTTCGGAGTCATGTCATAGATGCTTAACAATTTCTTGCACTAGTTTTTACTGTCATTGATACTTGATCAAAACTATTTTCTCTTCTTGTATATTCTGAGGAATGTGTGATTCCCTAAGTATAAAGCATTCAAAAGACAGAATATTCCAAAAGATTTATCCATGTCATAGCGACAGTAGGGATAACCATGCCACACTTTAAGGCCGAGTATGTCATGATTCTAAGACAATGTCTATATAGCCTGAAAACTACAAAAAGATAAACATGTCTTAAAATATTCTTCAAGAATTCATACTCAGTTTCAGAAGTTTATAAAACTTCCTGAATCTAACTATAAATCTTAGTTTACCTGATGAAAGCTCATAAGGAAGAGAGGCACCTCGCACCTCCAACTTACTTCCCCAGGCTCATTTGAGAACGAAGCCTGTCCCTGTGGCTGCCATATTCTGTCTTCCCCAACACCCTTGCCTCTGCCCTTAAGCAATCTGCTGTCCCTCAGCCCAGCCATCTGCTCTTAGCAATGAGCAAGCAGCGTGGTAGCCATAAATCCTGGCAGACGCTGCAGTCTGGCAGTGTGAAGGACAGCGTGCAGTATGGAGTCTTTGGCAATGGTTGAAACTGTGAGTACAAATCCAAGCACTGGAAACCAGATGATGGAAGAGGAAGAAGCGCCTGGCTTTTTCCTTAACCACCAGGTGATATTTCTTGAAGCAACTATGTATCTCTGTCAGTGGCTATTGAATGCTGCTGAACTACCATGCTTATCTTCTTTGAAAAGTGGGGGTGGTAGAACCTGTCTCTTCCAGCCCTTTGTGGCTTTCCTCATAGCACCCCCAAAGTCATTTGCAGTTTAACCCCAAGTTATATTTATTCAGACTTGTGATAGCTGAGGTTTTTCTTATAGGGGATCAGGGAGGGAACAGCTTTTTTAATTAATTGACTCCAAAAATTACTTCAATCCAAACTTTCAATTTTGTTGTTTATGAGCTTCAACTACTCCAAGGGAGAAATAACAAAATGCCAATTACTTTCAGATCAATTTTTACTTTTGTGAATTTAAGTAACTAGGTAAAATTGGATGCAGGCCTCTCTCACTAAACACACCATACCCTTCCTACTGTACACACAGGGTTAGCCTGCTGCAGTGGATATTTAAGCAATGCAGGCCTGAGCAGTGCCTGGGGATCTCAAAGATTATTTGTCAATAACAGACGAGAAAGTTTAAGAGAAGAGATGACAAAAAGTCTTGTGTTGTTCTGTGGAATATACTTAAGATATAAAAATTATCAAGAACAAGCCATGCTATATTAGAATCAGATTTGTGCTTAAGAGAATAAACACTTTCTGTTTACATTTTTATTTGTTTTATTTAACATATTAATTTCATACATGGATGGATGGATGAAATTAATTAGTCGTATGTGTATGTGTGTGTGTTAGTCCATGAGTCTGAGTGTAGATGCACTCATGCTACAGTACACATGTGGAAGTCAGAGAACACCTTGTGTGGATGAATCCTTTTTTAACCTTGTTCTCCACTGTGTAAGCAAGAGAGCTGACCTGGGAGTGACTGGACAACCCTCTATTTCGGCTTCCTATCTTTCTACACTGGTCCAGGGCCTTCCATATGCTTGCACTACCGTGGCAGCATTTACAGGGATTCAGGGATCTGAACTCAGTTGTCAAGCTTACACAGTTGTCACTTTTAGCTCCTTAATCCAAGACTTTAATATTTTAAAAGGTACTTTAAAGTGCCTTTGTACTTCTCCAAAGTGTGTGTGTGGGGGGGGTGGATAGAGATGGCAAATGTGGATAAATTGGGTGTTTGCAGACAAATGGTGACATTTCCTACAGCATGAGGCAACGAGATGAAAGAGTGGCTTCAGTGGCACTGTGCTATTTGTGCTCCCAATAGCTTCAGACTTTCTCCAAACTGCACCAGGGGCTTTTTTATGTCCAGCTTGACCCAATGGAAATGCAAGTTTTGTGCAGTATTAAATAAAAGACAAAATAAATTATAACCATTTTATGTACTCCACCTGGAAGATCATAATACATACATACATATATAAGAATATTCTATAAAATTTAAGTCACTAAGTGGCTTCACCAACCATAGTGAAAAAATTTTCAAAATTTACACTTATAATAATTGTGTATATATTTTATTCTCATATATATTAAAGGTTTCAATATGCCTTAGGCTAAATTTCACTGAGATTCATGAAAATGTCTTTAGTGCTGATTGTTTGACTATCATTAGTGTTGCTGTGATAAGCTATTATCCCTAAAAGGGAGAGATGGTTTATAATTGATTATAATTTCAGGTTACCATCATCGCAGGGAACTCCTGGTGAAAGGAACCTGACACAGCTTGTGACATCACAGCCACAGTCAAGAGCAGAGACAAATAAAGACTTATTGACGTTTTTTCATCAGCTCACTTTCTCTATTCTCCAAATGTAGGGAATGATAGCACCCATCTTTAGGCTGGGTCTTCCCACATCAATAAAGGCATTCAAGATAGTACCCTACAGACATGCCCACAGGATACCTTGATCTAAATAAAACTCCTGACTAAGACTTCTTTCTGGGCACTTCTCGACTGTGAAAATTTAACAATCAAAACTGACCAACATAACGATAAGTTCATAATGTAATTCTTCCTTCATTGAGTAGAGGAAGATCATTGCACGCATCAAGCTCTTCACTTTGGTCACTCATAATATTGCTTGATAAGTTAAGGCATTCTTAATTATATTACAATAGCTTAATTAAAGTTACTTTAGGCATGGATCTTCTGGAGACACCAGCCACCAAAACAGACAGCAATTAGAAAAGAAACCTAAAGCCATGTATACTAAGTAGAACTGTCTCTATATTGAATGCTCACAGACTTTAGTGTTCAGATTTATCAAAAGGAAACACTAATTGCTTGTGCATCTTTAGAAACTACTCATGATGTACAAAGAATGGATGAAAAATACTGTTCTTTCCATTTCTTTGAATATCTTATTAAAAGGAAATAAAACATTATAGACTATATTTTGACATAGATTTTAATCAGACATAGTGCATAAAAGTCAAATATGTGAGTTAATTCTTTACCATATAACTTTGATCTGTTTACTTAACTAAAAAATAAGTACTGAGTATTTTTCAATACTTTCAAGGCTGTCTTCCAAAGAGAGTTCATGTAACTGCTAAATAATAATTGTAATTAGTTGCTCATACCAAGTTATTAGAGCAATGACATGGTAAAATATGTAATAGCCTCAGATATTAAACATCTAGAGTGTTTATGTTTTTAATATTAATTACAAGGGTTGTATTGTTTTCAATAAGAAAGCCAAGAGGCAAACAAATTTTTTTGAGGTACAATCAATTTAACAAATTCCTAAGGAAAGTTGACACTTTAATAAAGAACCAGAGTGCTAAAATAATAATATCGCCCTGCATCACAAGCGATGCTCTTCTCTGTTTCTCAAGCACTTTGCACTTGATTCTCCTCTAACAGTGACTGCAGTCTTTCCTGAAGGTGTGTTTACCATCCTCCCATGGCCACGGCATCATGAACGCTCATTGCCATTGCAGTGTGGCTGCTTCCTATTATGAAAGCTATTGACTTACCGATCTACAGTTATGTAATTTTTTGCCCTTTGGTGAGGCACGTGTTCATTTAATCTCATTTTTCCCTACTAAGTTTCTAGGTAGTTTTCTCACTTTTCAATGACTTTCAGAAGGATATCACCAAGGATTGTCAGGACAGTCCCTTCTGGTTCCTAGTCATGCCCTGGTCACATCACATCGCTGGTGAATCTTGTCTCAGTGATCTTTGCTGTCTGGATGTTTGAGCTCTTATGTAAAAGCATCCCTGTGGGGTGAAAGTGGGCACTTTTCTCTCTCCCAATTCTCTCCTTTTCAGTGTTTGCACTCAGTCCCCCACCTTTTCCTGCTCATCATGTTCAGGCCAAAATTGCTGAGATGTGAAATGAAATCTATGGCAATTTATTATGGTTTATGAAAGACTCTGCGACATGGCTGAGCTGACTTGCCTTCTATCCTGTGTGAGATCTGAAAGGATCGGCAGACAGATTAATTTAGAACTGCTTTTGCTGACACTGGTCACCTCTAAATGGATAATCATTTATCAGTAAATTACTTTTTCTGAGCCAGGTAATTTCTGATCAACTCATTCATTCTTATTCTCTCCACCCTTTCCCTTTCTTCCCTGCCTATTTTCTCCTATTCCTTCCTCTCCCTCTCTGTTCTTCCCTCCCAAACTCCTCCTTTTTCTCCTTCACTCCTAATGTTTTCCTCACAGTCTTTTGTGTTCCATCTCTCATCCCCTCCATAACACACAAAACAAATACTGCAATACATGAGCCTTCCCAAGTAAGCCTTAATAGGGACAAGCAAATGCTCATTAAAGAACAATTCCTATTTGCAAAATCAAAATCAAATGAAATATAAATGGCATCAAGGGGGGATATGTTACAATGGTTATCATTAGGAGGAGACAGGTACTGGAAAAAGAGAAGAAAGAACAATATTATCACGATAATCGACGCACAGTTAGAACTTTATTAGTACTTTAGCATTCTTAAAGAAAAACAAGAGAAACATGAGGCTAGATCTTGGCTGTCATTATTAAACCGTGCGCTTTGCAAGCATCTTCTCTGCCCACAGGATGATAAGCTCTCCTTTCAAATTCTGAGAGCCTGCCTGCAAAATGTAGGGTATCGTGTCAGGAAGGCAGGTTTGATTTACTTACTAAGAGCTCTGAGAAGGCAAAGATAGCAAAGGTTCCCAGGGCTTTTGCAAGTCTGAAATGAAATGCTAAGCTGTGGACTTAGAGAGGCAGGAGAAAGAGAGCAGATGGGAACTTATGTGAAAAAAGTACGTTCTCACAGGATTGGAGTAAAACCATTGCATGAGAATTTCATTAACCCTTGGATGGCAGAAATGAATGTCAGCCAGTGGTTAAGTTGCATCATCATGTCAGTTTGTAGCAACATTGATTTTCTGTGACTCTTATGAAACTTGGCAATGATTCCAGAGCAAAACTCCTTATCCCTGCACCATAGGCATTGTTTCTGTTGTGAAGAATTCATTGGTTTCATTCTTCCTTCTACTCTTTCCTGTTATTGTGTATCAAGCGGGGAAAAACACTCTGCAGAACAAAATTCTTTAGTTAATGATGTATGGATGAGCTTTTAGGGGTAAGAAGCTGATTTAACTTCCAAGAATTGGCTGTGACATTTCAAAGTTTGGGTGCTGATTATGCCTGTGTTGCTACTGCAGGGACCAATGAGACTAGAGTGCTGACCTCAACAAGGGAAATATAAATGCCATCTGTGCTTTTTTTTCTTATTGCTTTGAGCACTTAATATGTTTTTGCACTCAGGATTGGAGTAAGCATGTATTAAATGTCTACCTAATCCCACAAGTGCCCCTCCCCCAGTAGCTTAAATAGGTTAAGGAAAAAAAGATATACATAACACCAATAGGACATTTTGGCACCTCAGTATGTGTGGTGTCTCTATTTTATTACTGGATGCAATAAGCTCTGTGAATGAAATCAGATCTTTAAGGGAAAGGTTTGTGCTCACTCTGCACCAGCACCTTGTCTCCCACCCACCACTGTAGCTTCCAGGACAGTCTGGGGAGTGTTTACTCACCAACAGTACACTATCTGATGACTGTCACTCACCTTTCAGCTCATGAACATACTAGAGAACAGAGTGTTACACATACTCTAAGAATCAGATTATCTGTGGAGATGCACACTGGAGGGGAATAAGGCAAAGTGGGAGTCCTTTCCCGAATGAAAGCATCACTGTGGGGGCTGCATTTGGAGACAAAGACGGCTTTTGTCAGTGCTTCCCAACCAAGTGCATATGCTGTAAGGCAACTGGTCCTCACTCAATGTGTTTAGTGTTCAATTTTACATCCTCAGCCATCCCCTTTTTCTCCACTGTAGGCATCTGTACAGAGCACATTCTTTAACACTTTTCCCCTGGGCCTGCCTACTCTCTCCTTTTTCCATCAATATCCTCTCTAATACCCACTGTCAGAGCCACTAAAATCTGTGAGGTTTGTTTCTTGACAAATGTCCCATTTTCACAGGCAGTTGAACCGAACTGCAGCTTGTGCTCCGTTCAAACATGTCAATAAACATTATTGCAAAGACGTAGAAGCAATAATGGGAATGTATAAAACTCACCTTTATTGCTTCTTGCCATGAATTTACACGGTACTCTAAGCAGATTTCACTCCCTCTAGAAGAAGCTGCAGGAAAGCTCTTCTGAGTTGTGGGGGCCAATGATACTGATTTGGTTGTAGCCTTCCCTAGAGACTGGAAGTAGAAGGTGACAATGCCCTCCAACTCAAATTTGTGCATGTTATTTCATGCTATAATGGTCTTTGATAAATAAAGCTACTTGCTACAGGTGGGGAAAAGGTCTAACAGGGTCGAATGACCAATGTCGCAGAACTGCACTACTCATGAGAATAGAGGTCCCAAGTGTGGTGATATTGAAACCCAGCTTTCCGCTGCTATAAATATCCTGAAAGCACATTATATGGAGTGAAAATAAAACAAACTGACAATCACAACAGTGAGAAAAACAGCTTCTCCCAAACCCATTTGCCCCTGAAACTGCACACATAGGACCTGTAGTTGAATTAGCTCTTCAGGTGAAATAAATCTAAGGTAGATAGAAAATGCAGAGTGATTCTTTGGAGATAGTGTCAGGATAAGGTTTGTGCTGTCCCTAGGGGTGAAAGGGATTACTATGTCTTATAGAGAATCCCAAAGAAGGGTTTCAAGTAGGTTTATAACCCTATCGCAAGAGGTTCTATAGATAAGAGATGGGTCCTGAAATATCCCATCTGTACTGGTGTATTTCTAAAGCTGCAGGTGATCGAGTCAAAGCGGTGGTTCCCTGGGAATCAGTGTCAATCACTGCTAATCCTTCCTAGACCCAGGTGATTGTGTATATGTGTGTTCTAGTATATTGTTCAATATTGTTGAGACTTCCTTTGCTAAAGGGACTATGGGGTATATATAGAAACTAGTCTCAAGCTGATATTTCTTGTTTTTAATCTTTTCTTTCTGCTTTCCAGAACAAACAACGGCATTTGACCTTGGCCATTTTTTATAAATTTCATTGTAAGGTACCAAATTAGTTTTGGTATGTGGTAGTGATGGCAAATTAAGTTTATGTTTTATATACTTGAGTTAATTTCATTTGGTGTTTGACAGAAAGAAATTTATAACTTAAAACAGTAATGAGGGAATTAATAATTTTTATTTTGTAATAAAATGTAAACATTATTCAAACATAAATATTAGAACATATTAACTTTATGATAATTTTGTTATATCATATTTTCCAGTGTGATTTTAACACTTGTCCTTTGAACTGCTCTGTCCTGAATGCCCATTTTTCGCCAAACAATATTTTTGATTCTAGAGAGTCTAATGGAAACTAGAGAGAATGGGGAATACCCTTTCTCTTTCCTTCTTGTAATTCATTAATTACATTTTTTAATCACAGTGAACAAACATTCAGACATGAGAGACAGAATTCAATCGCAAGGGCATTTTGCACAAAGTACCTTTATTTTCTATTCAAGATAGGATTAGATAGTAATCTCATGATCCTGGTTTGTTTTGCCACCAATCTCGCTGTATAGCTTTTGTTGTTACATGACCTTAGCAATATAAAATGCTTCTTTATTTTATTTTATTTTTAAAACAATTTCATTTTACATACCAATCCCAGTTCTCTCTTCCTCTCCTCCTTCTGCTCCCTCCACCTTCCCCAGATCTTACCTCCAATCCACTCCACAGAGAGGGTCAGGCCTCCCATGGGGAGTCAACAAAGTCTGTCACATCACTTAAGGAAGGAACAAGGCCCTCCCCCACCCCTGTATCTAGGCTGAGCATTAATCCCTCCATAGCCTCCATAGGGAAGGGCTCCAAAAAACCAATTTGTGCACTAGGGATAAATACTAGTTCCACTGTTGTGGCCCCACAAACTGCTCAAGACGCACAACTGTCACCCACATTCAGAGGGCCTCTTACATCCCTCCCTTGGAGAGTTGAACCAAGTCTTGTCTTTCCTGACCAAGATGCACACACACACACTCAGTTGTTCTGTGAGCAAAGTTATCTGGATCTTGCTTTTCTCATCTTGATATTTTACAAGTTACAGCCAATGACAATTTTCTTTCCTTTATGTGTATGACCCCTCTACTTGCTTATAATGATGTAATACAGCAAACTAGTGGACAGAGACATATTTTCTTTCTACTCTAAGAGAATACTAGAGCTATACTCTAGAGAGCTCTCAGTACTGTAAGGGAAAAATACTCTCGTAGTTGCAACTGAGAAGGGAAATGGTTGTGGAAAAGGCAATGAGTAGGTGATAGACCATAAATGGAGATCCATTGGTAGTTATCCTAGAAAATAGTGCCTAGAGAAAGAGAAGCATGGATCATTTGAGATAGAGAATAAGGTTAGGTATGAGTGAACCACGGGGAGATCTGGGAACTATTGACTCTGCAGAGATATCTGGTCCAGATCATGAGAAATGAAAAAGTGATTTATAGAAAGCCAAAAGTAAAATGTTTCACAGAATGCTGACTTATTTCTTAGTGGCTAGAGATTGTTAAATTATTTTTAGTAAGGTATCATATTTTTAAAAATTATTTACATGTTTCACATACATTGTCCTTTGGTGCAGGAGAATTGTCTGTGTTCTGTCAATCATGATTTAAATAAACGCTGATTGGCCATTAGCCAGGATGTATAGGTGGGACAACCAAACAAGAAATAGAGGCAGAGCAAGGAGAATAGGAGAATTCTGGGAAGCAGGAAGCTCTCTCGAGAGACCTGCCCAGACCACCAAAGAAGCAGGATGTGATCTGCCCCTCTGAAAAAGGTACTGAGCCATGTGGCTGACATAGATAAGAATAATGGGTTAATATAAGCTACAAGAGCTAATACGAAGCTAATGGGCCAATCAGTTAATAACTTAATGTAGACTCTCTATGTGGTTTTTCTTTGGGGTGTAACGGCTGTGGGAACCAGGAGGGACAGAAACCCCAACAAAGCAGGCCCTCGTGTTATAGATTTGGGATCTAATGACTGTGGGACATGGTGGGAGGACAGAAACCAACTAGGTTTCTACAGTCCTTTTTCATAGCCAGTCCTCAAAATGGATTCTTTGAATCATCACCTTCAGAGTTCTTTCAATTCTCCACTCATTTGTTTTTAAATACTTCAGCATACTTATATGACACTCGGTGATCTCCAAAGTCAGAGTTAAACCCTGCAAAGGCCTCTTAGACAAGAGAAGCCAGGTGAATTTCCCAGTGCTCTTACTTCAGAGTTTGTTCTGATAGTCGCAAAAAGTAGTAAGCCATGTCTCTCTCTGCCATTTACAATGATGCTGAACATTCTGGGAGATAGTATCTAAGAGAGAGAAGGAGAGAGCTTAGGTGGATTGAAATTAGAAATAAAATAAGATCAGGAGCTCAGTTTGTCAAGTGTGGTAAGATGAGGCTATGATTGTGGCAAGGTTCGAGGAGATCAGAGGATGGAGTGGAGAACAATGGTGGGATAGCATGTAATGGAAAGCAGTTGTGGAACTCTTAAAATACATCATTTATAAACTCAATATCCTGCCTATGGTTTGCAATTTCACATTAGGGCTACTATGAGGAAAATATGATTATACTTCGTGGTACCTAAGCTCTTAGAGACACAGAAAGGGACTTAAGAGTTCTAACTCAAAATTCTGTCCTTTCTGTGATCGCTTTGTCAGCTCTCAAGAAGAAACTGGATAGAAGATGGAGGGAGAGGAGGACAAATGAAGGCAATGTCTTCAGCATGCAGATCCTAATCTTCTCAAGTCCTCCAAATCCATTATTACTGTCAGGATGACACTTCTCTTTCATTCCCTATACATGTGTTTGTCCATTTGCCTTTGAGACTATCTAAATTCATCTGAATCGTACTTTATTTCATTCATGATAGTAAATCTGTTGAGTCTTACAACATAAAAAGAATCCTGATATGCAAGTCGAGAAAAATTGTATTGTCTTAAGACAGTCCCTGATTTTGTTTTTTTATTAATTTTTATTGAGATCTACATTTTTCTCTGCTCCCTTCCCTACCTCTCCTCTCCCCTTTAATCCTCTTCCAAGGTTCCCATGCTCCCAGTTTACTCAGGAGATCCCTTGTTTTGACTTAACCAAATGCCAAGGTTTTACACACAACATTCACATATGGTGACCTGCTTGTAAACTTCGCCATGATCCATTTTAGTTACATCCAATAATTATTTGACATTCTACAGAGATTAGTCCTCCAAACCCTAAATAGCCATTAGCTCTAATGTTCTGATAATATTGATAGGTACAGGGGAAGAGTATAGTACATGTGCTAAATGCAAAAATAAATACTCCATTCAAGCTTTAAAGGAGATACAAAGAAGAATAGGAGAAAGTGTTATTGTGCAGAAGAGAAGGTTTTATTCAAACAATTTCAGGTAGCAATTTCTCTGGTACACAAAGATATTAACTTACTACTCTAAAAAATTATTTCCTTCACTCATCACATACAACATTTATGAAATCAAGCTGGTAATGGCCTGGGAGCTTCATCCAAGCTAGTGAGCTCTCATATGCTAGATGGTTCTGTGTGCCCTAAGAGAGAGGGGAAAGTAATCATTTATCATACTCACCTTTGAGCTACTGTAATGACTGTTCCAGAAAGACTCTAACACTGGTGCAACAGTGACCTGAACTTCATGGGGGTAACCAAGCACTTCATGCTTCGATATAAATCTTGGTTCACAAGAGGAAACCCACACCTGGCACCATTATTGTGGCAAGAACCTTAGGCTAGACAGATCATAGGTCCTAGGGGAGAACCTTCAGCTATTATTCTATGTTATCTGAGGTTTCTGTCCTGCCCGGTTCCCACAGTCATTAAGTCCCAAAGAAATCACACAGAAGTCTACATTAGTTATAAACTGTTTGGCCTAGTAGCTCAGACTTCTTATTAACTTTTATATTATATTAGCCCATTATTCTTGCCTATGTAAGCCACATGACTCAGTACCTTATTTAGTGAGGCAGTCACATCTTGCTGCTTTTGTGGCTGGGTCAGGACAGCGGAAATGAGCTTTCCTCTTCCCAGAATTCTCCTGTTCTTGTTGCCCCGCCTCTCCTGCTTGGTTGTCCCACCTCTACTTCCTGCCTGGTTGTTCAGCCTATACTTCCTTCCTGGCTACTGGCCAATTGGCATTTATTAAAATACAATTTACAGTCCCACAGAAATTCTACTATTATTCTGAAATAGTAATGAAACGACTTCTTATAATTTATCATTATACCCATAAATTAATGTTTCTCTCACCCATATCAGAGAGGTTCCTACTTATAGTAGATGTTGATTAACACAGAGACCCATAGCTGGCTGGAATACAGATATAAGAGACTATGGAATGTTCACCTAAGTGGGACATCTATATCACAATCTCTCCTCCCAAATCTGAGGGATCTCTGTGGAAAGGGGGACAGAAAAGGAAGGTATAGGAGCAAGAACTGGGGAGTGACTAACAAGAAACCGTGTATTCTGGGCATAACAGGGTAGCAGAAAATGTGAACTCACAGTGCTTATGACAGCATACATAAGCATATGTAATCTTAAGCCAGGCCAAACTCAAGCATGAAGATAGTGCCCAGAAGTACAAGAAGTCTCTTCCTTAGCTCTTAGAAAGGAAGAGTCAGTTTTCTGTTAGTATGTACCCCTGGTGAGTTGATCATGCTCCAGGAGATGACTATACATCAAAGAGTATATGGTAAACACAAATTGGACTTGATATATTTAAGAAAAAAATAAGACACAAAGTAGTGTGGGCATAGAGGGAGCAGATCTTGCACAAACTATAAGAAGGGTGTGAATATGCTCAATATACTTTGAATGAAGTTTCCACAGAACTTGTTTTTAAAGTAATATAGTTACTCTTGGCTATATGGTGTACTAAAGATAATCAGATTATCATGATCATGTTTCAAATATTTTTATTGGTTTAGAGAAGGAGATAACCTCTGTCCCAATACTATTTGGTCTTAAAGGGGTAAATGGGCTTAAAACGTCCAGATAATGGAAAACAATTTGACTTCTTTGATTGTTTCTTTGCTCACATTCAGTTTTAGTTTTTGGTTTCCTGGTAGGAGTTTAAGTAGAAAGTCTGAAAACATTATATCTTATGCTTATTGCACATGTGGTTTTTATTTAATAAGTGGAGAAAATTGAAATGGCCATAACCAAGAGGTTTTTGTCCTCATAGAGTTCTGGGAAAGGTTGTTCTGACTGCAAGTGATAGAGAGTGGCCAAGACTCACAAAATGTGGGAAAGACTGGCTGGCTGAAAAGCTGGTCAAATCACATACGTTAAGGAGTAAGACAAAACCTGCATTTCCTGAGATGGCTACGTGAACAGGAAACTCAGAGAAAGTGGCATAAGGAAATTCTGTAAGCATGGTTATATCTAATTTTGA
Source organism: Ondatra zibethicus (assembly GCA_004026605.1). Lineage (NCBI taxonomy): Eukaryota > Metazoa > Chordata > Mammalia > Rodentia > Cricetidae > Ondatra > Ondatra zibethicus. Next base: position 90,798 of record PVIU01005582.1, on the reverse strand, counting down.
GTCAGAGATAGTATTGAGTGATTCTGTCTACTTTGGGGCCAGAGATAGCATTTATTCAAGAGATGAGGGGATCCTGGAGGATTGGAGTGAATTTTCGAAAGTAAGGCAGACTTTCAGTAGAAGAGCATGTACTCACTGGAAGAGAAAGGGTCAACCTCCACCTCTACACGGAAAACTCTTCCAGGCCTTCAGGCTGTGCTTGCTATAAGGCACCAGGATGCCAGTGGTACATGTTGGCTTTTGGTGTAGGAGCTTAGCTGTTCCCTGTGTGTATCCTCCATGCCTGTTGCCATGATCCCTGCCCTGCAACACTTGGCACTGTGTGTGCAGCTCTCACACTGCTGGAGGCCTCTTGCTTGGTGAGAAATCTAATACTTCCTCAGAGACCATTCTACTCACTTGGCACGGTTAAGATCACATCTCTTGGCATTCACCCACCGCTCTCCTGTAATGTTCAAATGCATTACCCTTGCCAGTTGGTGAGCTTCTGTGAAACTCATGCTGTAGATATCTTCCATCTCATGTTCCTCTGGATATACTGATTCTGCCTTTGAATCCACTGTGTTTGCTGCACCGACTGACTTGCCTGGCTGCCAAGGGGCTTGTTTGACCTGATTTAGATAGTTTTCATTGAGCTATCCCTGCTTGGCTAACAATATATTGTCTGTGCCAGTGGGCAGATTTCTTCCAAGGGACTGCGGCCACCCTGGGCTCCATTCTCTACCTCCACTTGCATGTTCACAGTGTCTGCCATCCTATTTGGAGAGGCTTACCTCTAACATTCAATTGCTTCCATATTGTGACTAGGCTTCTCCTTACCCTGCTGTCTCCTGATATCAACTGCTTTGTCTTATCCTGCCCTGCCCCTTGTCTCACTGGTAATATGTTTTTCAAAGCACATTAGCAACCATCTGAGGGAAACATTCCACAACATTACTGTGAATGTTTCTTACTTAAGAGGATGTTAAAATCAGACTTTCATCAATGTTCAGATGTTAATAAATAATACCAAAAAATACAATGTTTATCTCCAACCTTCAATCCAGTTTACATCTATAAATAATCCACTAATTGTCAGATTCTAAGTTCACCTCAGTGCAGTTTGTTACTTATGAAGACTCTTGGGAGCCCTTAGCCTTGTTGTCATTTGAGAAATTACAATTCCACAATTGCTTTAGACAAATGAGATTATAATTTCTAATGGTCCTGAAAGGAATCTCTAGGGAAGTCATTCCCTATTTAACAAAGCCAAGGTAACATCTTATTCATAGTATGTCCTAAACACATATCTTCAAGCTAGGCCTTCCTTTCAAGTGACCTTTGAAAGAAATCAGTGGATATAAGTGAGGTTTTATTTTTTCCTTAAAATGACTGAAGAAAAATGACTACTTAATGTTTCTATGTAATTATTTTATCATGATTGCTCTATTCTATTGTACTTTCTTACTTTTAAGATTGGTTTTCTTGATTCATTTTCTAATGGATTGGATAGAGCCTGGCTTTACATAGAAGAACAGAAAAGGGAAGTCCACAAGAGTCTCAGTTCGTTAGGGGGAAACCAAAATAAAAGTGAATAACCATCTTTGAAAATGTTAGTTTTGGTGCTGGAGAACTGGATTAACTCTCAGGAACATGTCTTACTTACTGAGAACCTAAATTCTTTCCCCAACAGCTATGATGAAGGTCTCCCAAGCTACAAGAAAACCAACACCCTCTGCAAGCACCAACATACAGATGCACATACACACAAGTTGACTTATTTTCATAAGTAAAAAAATGTAATAATTAAAATATAATAAATCCAGGACAATCAACATCAGCTTGGTTCGGTTGGTAAAATGATGGTCTTTAGACATCTATGCTTATCGTGGTTCTGTCACAGACTACTGCTGTTCACAGTCAAGTAGCACTGTATGGTTGGCCTCATTGTCTTTCTCAGATGTATGGTTTTTATTTATCCACTCTGCTCCTGCATTACTAGACTGTAATTACTAAAGGTCATTGAATGCCATACTGTTTTTCTGCCTTAACTTTCACATGTTGCTGCTTCCACATGGAAGCCTTTCCATCACTCTTTATAACCCTGCAGCTATTCACTAATGGATCATCACTCATCGGACCCAACATTACCACCAATTCTCTTATTTTCTTGTGCTATTCACGCCCCTTTTATTAAGCTTTGTAGCATCTTTAAGTTGATCACTGAATATTTACTTAAATATATTTTCTCTTGTTCTACAAAGTCATGAGCTCCAATAGCACAAAGGTCTTCACTGTTCATCTCCAATGGTAGGCATGTAATAAATGCTTACAGAATTAAATAGAGTAATGAGTCTGTTGGCTGTGAGAAGAGGAAGCCTGGAGGGTTTCTGGCATTTACTGAGTGTTGGAATAGTACTATCTAAGAATCTGTTCCTTCATTTGTTTTCTCTTCTTCCTGGCCATGCAGAAAAATAGAGAAGCTCCAAGCCAAGTTTAAGCTGCCAAGATCTGAAGCAGCAGGCTTGTCCTAGAGATGATCACCACTTCACATGCTCAAGGCCATAGTTAATTTAGTGCTACTTAAACTGACATCCTCTTTCCAGCACAAGTCAGAACAAGCTAAAGAGAGGCAAACAGAATAACAGGGGGTCAGTGGGTAAAGAATATAAAAAGCAGAAAAACTCAAGATGATCTGTTTTCATCCATTTACTTACTGTGCAGTTTCCTTCTTAGGACGCTTCTGGAATCTTCACTTCTAGTCCCATTTATTGTTGTCAACTGAAGCTATATAGGGCTTTAAATTCCTTCTTTATGTTACCATCTTGTTATCTTTCTGTTACTGTAAATATGACAGCTCTGAAACTAACTTCTATATGTTTGTTTGTTTATTTACTTATATTCATGAAATCCTTCTAATAATCATTTGCTACTCTAGTTATCTAGTTAACAATGGGGAACTGAATTCCATTCTAGCACAGAGAAATAATGATAGATTTCATTTAATAAACAATTAATTAATTTTCTTAAATGCTATACATTGTCATGTGCTGAGAGAATGTATAATAGGGAACCCTAGGTGACTTTAGAAAGTTAGTGGGGGGAGATATCTCAAATACGAATTAAATTTGATAAGAAAAGAGAGAAGAGTTAGGTAAAAAAGCAAATTAGAGATCTAAATGTTGAAGAAGCTGTTGCCCTCAAAGAAATAATGGGTGTTGTATGCCTGGATTGTGAACAAAGAAATGGTGGTAAATCAAGGAAAATCTTCTGTAGTAGATGTCTATTGTATTTTAATAAATAAACTTGCCTAGGGATCAGGAAAGTAAAGCAGCCATGCTGACCAGCCTTACACACCAGGCAGCAATGACATACACCTTTAATCCCAGTAGTTTACAATGATACACACTTTTAATCCCAGTAGCCACACTAGCTCGCCATAGAAATTAGGAGGTGCTGGTACATGCCTTTTATCCCAGAACTAGAGATGAATAAAAGACCAGAGTATAGGCAAAGAATGCTTGTTCATTTCCTGGCTGCCCAGACCCAAAATAATCACACAGAACTATATTAATTGCAACACTGTTTGGCCAATAGCTTAAGTGCACTTCTAACTAGCTCCTACATATTAAATTAACTCATTTCCACTAGTCTGTGTTTTACCATGAGGCCCAGGTTTCTGGAGTGTGTCTGTCTCCTTCGGCTGCTACATGGTGTCTCTCTGACTTTACCTTCTTTCCTCACTATCTGCTTGGAATTCCTACCTTACTCTATTCTGCCCTTCCGCAGGCCAAAGCAGCTATATTCATTAACCAATAAAAGCAACATATACATAGAAGGACTTCCCACACCATTTCCCCTTTTCTATTCAAATAAAAAGGAAGGTTTTAACTTTAACATGGTAAAATTACAAAATAACAAAACAGTTATCAAACAAGAATTATAGTTATAATATATAGTCCATTTAATTTGGCACATTAAGGAAAATACTCTATTATCTATCCTATCTTTGTGAGTCTAAAGTTTTATATATCTAGTCTATCTTTAATTTAACCATCTTTCTTCAACTCCACCAAAGACTCCAGAAGGATATAATATTGCCTAAAAAAAAAGGAACTGCATTGTAAGTAACTTCCAAAACTCTGCTATTGACAGAGACATCTCACTGCCTGGACAGTCACCCAAAGTTCTTCTGAAACATTGGAGCATCAACCTTCAGCCTACAGGTACATAGTATCCAGCATACTTTTCCATGAAGCAGGAAATTTGAAAAAACTTCACCTCTATTGGCTATTTGTCAGTCACTTTCTTCTGTATCCTGCAGAATGTCTGGCAGTCTCTTTTGTGAAGCAAGAATCTTGAAGGATTGTCTGACCTTCTTTAGGCAAGTTCAGCAGTTAGTTTTCTGTGGGTCCTTCATGTCCAGTTTATACAGCATGCCATCAAGCAGTCCAAATGGATAACCAACTCCATAAGAAGACTCTTTGATGCCCATCATCTTCTTGAAGTAGATTGGTGTTGCTAGGAACAGATGTGTCTCATTGTCATAAAAATTTCTAAGTTCTTAAAACATTTAAAATGCCATATTTCTGTTAGTCTTTGAAAGGTTTGAAGAATACATATCAATCTGAAATCTATCTCTGTACATCTAGAAAACCAAACTAACATGATCACAAGCTTGACTATTATAGATGACATTCTATTAACCTGTATTTGTTAATTATACATTACATTTTTAAATTAGCTGCACAAATACAATACCTTAATCAAGAGCATATATATATATATATAACAAAATTCACCTTACTTTGTATCAATAAACCATGATCCATACCAATGTAAAGTATTCATCTATAATATTATATCTCCCTTTTAATGTAAACAAACATTTATAAACTATTGTTTAGGGAATTTGGGAGTAGTTTTTCTCCAAACTGCTTCCTGCTGTTTCTTGAACAAAGCATTTTTAGGGTTCATGGAGACCTTTCAGGAGGTATTGTTCCATCAAACCATATTAGTCTGGAAGGAATCCAGAGATTCTAATCCTCTGTGGAAAGAAAAGCACAACCTCTTTTCCTAAGCAGCATATTCTTAAACCCAAATTTTGAAGTCATGATACCTTTAAAATACGTATGTTTGTTTAGCTTAGTATCCCCCAGATTCAAATATCTCTCTGCAGTCAAAAAATTCAAAGAAAACACAATATATACATTATTCAGACTCTATGTGTATATTCTATCTTTATGTGGCTTACTTTTTACTCTATTGCTTTTTTATTAGTTCAATATTTGTTTTATTTTCTTTACTTCTTTAATCTATGACTGTCTATAATCTTTTATATTACTACTGTCTATACACTTCTCTCTCTCTCTCTCTCTCTCTCTCTCTCTCTTTCAAGCCTATGTACACTGTTATCCAGTTAGAGGTATTTTCTATGTGGGTTTGTCTTTATTGCTATGTATCTCTAATTATTTTTTGAACAGGAGCACTTTTTTATTTTAAATGCTAAGCAGGCATGACTAGGACCAACTTTGTGGCCCTGCCTGCTTGCTCCACCCAGTCCAACATGGTAGAGGCATGTTTGCTGCCTCTGAGAGTAATGCACATTGCCCCGGCTCCAGGGTCACAATGGATTGGTATTACAGTTAAGAAATTTGTAACATGCTGATCACAGGCCCCATTTAAGTGCTAGGCCTCCTGAAAAATCCAGAGCTGTTTGGGCAACTAGCATGAACTAGTAAGCCCTCCCCTAAAGAAGCCATGCAGCCTTCACTGTCAATGCTGAGTTAGGGAGACCTCTCTTAAAAGAGCTGCTATGCCCCTGCTCACCACCAGCAAATGGAACCCATCTAAAAATAATATGTGGTTACCAAAAAGCTGTGCTAAACTCTGTTCTTTTGCATCTAGAATTTCTTTTTAAGTTCTCTCAGGTTTTATGTCAATGTAGTCAGCCCACGTTGGCATGTTAATTTGTAGACGAAGGCTGCTTGTTTGTTTCCCAGCTGCCCAGACCCAAAATAATCAAACAGAAACTATATTAATTACAACACTGGCCAATAGCTTAAGCACATTTCTAGCTAACTCATATATTTAAATTAACCCGTTTCTACTATTCTGTATATTACTATGAGGCTCGTGGTTTACCGGTAAGGTTCTAGGGCATCGCTCTATTTTGGCAGCTACATAGCTTCTCTCTGATTCCATCTTCTTTCCTACTCTATCTGCTTGGAATTCCTAACTCACTGTATTCTGTCCTGCTACAGGCAAAAGCAGCTTTATTCATTAACTAATAAAAGCAACACATATATAGAACGACTTCAAATACCACCAGAGAGACAGCTTTCAGTCTCAATCTCATTCTGTGATTCATGGAGGCAGAATCACCAGTATTAGACTGAGGTTGAAGTAAGAACATGTGTCCGGCTATTTTTCTTTTCTGATCTTCAGGCTGGACCCTAATACCTGTCCCTGGGCTTTTATTGATCATGCTTCAATCTTCAAGTTCCCATTCTTCATGTCAAACATCCCTGTTCTACAGATGTTCATCGCTGTTCCTAATACCCACTTGTAAAGACCAGATAATTCTTCCTTCTATTTACAGTCGTTCATTGCTTCTGCAATCATGCTAGCTAACAAATAAGTCTTCTGTTCTTAGTCTAATTTTAAAAACAAATAAAATATAGGAGATCTGTAATAAGATTATTATTTTAAAAGTACAAAAATTGTACACATTTACTGTGGAACAACCAGAAAAACACACACACACACACACAGAAAAAGTAAAATGTTACTTTCTCTCTTTCCCTGATTTTAACTATTGGAAGAAAATCACTGATAGACTTCTACTGCTCATTATTTCACCATAGATACAATAAGTGCACAAAACATAGAGATATGTAAACACACCCATACTTTTATAATTTATTTTGACATTTATCTTTTAATTGTAGGAATTAATTGAATGTCTAGAATAGCTTAAACAATCACAACTTGAATTTTTCATCAACATTTTATTTATGAAAACTAAAAAATACAGATACATGTATACCAGTTTTATTTTACATCAATCCTTTATAAAATTAATTTATAACTTTTTTTAATCAGTCCACATCATTCTATGCAATTTTTGAGAGATTTTCTCTTCTGCTCTAAAGTTGCAATGTTTCTATTCTTCTTGCATCCTTGCTACAATCCCTTTGTTACATAAATGCAGTATGTGTGTTTTTGACTATATGCTATCTTAAAGATGTCTTAAGGATTAAGCCTAATTTATCATACTACTTTTCTCAATGATCATTGCTTTCTGAATCCTGTTTTAAAAATATTTGTATATTCTTAAATATAGGCCTTCATATTTAATCTAGCCACATTTCACCTTGTTGTTTTCTGGTCAGTGTTTAAACACGCCAAAATTATTTTGACTTGGACTTCTGCTCTATTTGATATTGCCTTCAGCATTGTGACACCTGCAAATATGACAAGTTATTGAATGTTGAGTAGGAAAGAACCTTTTTCAATTGTATTTAGAATCAAAGGTCACATTTTACCATCTTTTTTCCATGATGTAATAGAAGACAAAGTCAAATTGTCTATCATAATCAGAAACACAGGGGTCTTTTGTGACAGTGGCTATTTTAGTATTTTAGAGCCCTGTTCCTGAGATCTGACATTACTTTATTGACTTCTATATTGACACCTATGTTTACTGTCTTCTTTTACAAATAGATTTTTCTTTTTGCAGAATTGTCTCCCTCCGTATAGTGTCAGATCAATTACAGTAAATACTTTTTTTATCAATCGTATCATCATATGCTCAGCAATACAGACATATTCACTAATATTGTGTGAATAAATTAACAGCAAATAACGAAAAAGCTTCAAGTTACTAAATATTAGGGAAAATTTCCCCAAATTTAGCAGTCACTTTGACCTAAACTGTGTGCAGTTTGCTACTTTATTTGACTGATATATGAAGTATGCTGTTCCTTCTGGTATTTGAATAAATTTTTTTCACATTTTCATCATTTCCCAGAGTATACAGAAAATGGATATTATCTGAATGAATTGCTTTAACTTTAATACAATTCACCTAAATATGTAGTCTTGAATTAATTTGAGGGAATTCAATTTAGTTAACTCAATAAGAACAGGCATCAGAAGTGTATAGAAGGAGTAGGAGGAAGCAGAAGTATAGAGTGAGGTGGAAGAAAAAAGGAAAGAAGATAAAGAAGAGGAGGTGATGTGGGAGAAGAGGATGAGAAGAGAGGGTTCTTGTATATAATTTATTCACCTTTGAAGAATATATGAATAATATAATAGACGTAGAGACCAACAGAACATAATAGAAGAACTATACCTAATTTGAGCCCAAACACATTTTTTCGAGAAACATGTGCTGTAAAAAGACAACTTTTTCAATAAATGTATTAGTAGAAATTGATATCTAATGCAGGCAAATGAAGTTAGATCTCTTTCTCACCCTGCATAAAAGTCAATTCAAACTAGATTAAAGATCTTAATTTAAGATAAAAACCACTGAAACTGCTAAAGGACAACATAGTTACAGCTCTTCAGGACAAGAACATTGGCAAGCCATTTCTGAATAGAATCCTAGTATCCTATCAGAGGAATTAGTCCCAAGAACTTACAATATAATTGGATACATCAAAAAATTCTGCCAAACAAAGTAAATAATCAACAAAGTGAACAGATATCCCACATAGTTAAAGAAAATCTTTACCTGCTATATTTAAGAAAATATATTATTATGTAGACTACATAGATAAATATAAAAGTTGTACCCCAGATCCCAAACTACTTATTAATAATGATGAATGAGGTGAAGACATCAGAAGAAGTACAGATGACTGATAAATGTTTTGTAAAGCAGTCAACATCCTTCTCAGATAGAGGAATGAAAATTAAAACCACTTTCAAATTCCATCTCTCCTTAGTCAGAACGTCTACTATCAAGAAAATGAATGACAATAAATACTGATGAAGATGCAGGGACAAAGGGAATCATTCATTGTTGGTGGGGATACAAACTAATGCAGAAGCTGTACAAATGAGTGCCGAGGCTTCTCATTACACAAACAACACTCTTACCCAATATTAACCAACTTTACCACTCTTAGGTATTAGTTTATGGACTCTACATTCTGCTACAGAAATATTTAGACATCCATGTTTATTGCTTCTCTGTTTATAATGTTGATGAAATGGAATCAGCATAAATGTTCATCAACAGATAATTGATAATAAAAATATATATGCACAGTGGGATTTTATTCACAAAAATAGCTATGAAATTTGTCGGATAATGGATGAGACTAGAAAATATTTTATGTGAGGCAATCCATGCTCTGGAAGGTAAATTCTGCATGTTCCCTCTTATACGTAGATCATGGTTTCTACATATAAAATGTTGCATTCAAGTCATATTAAGAAAATGTAAAATTCAGGAGACTACCAAAGGGGTCCTTAAACTGGAAATAAATTCAAGGCTTTGCAAAGTGAGTTTAGGGAGGGCAAATGAGGACATGAGAACATTAGACAGGAAAGGGGTGTTACTGCAGGTACAACGAGAAGGAAGCAGCAAGGAAATAGAGGGAGGGATGAGAGGTGTGTGTGGAAGGGTTGCAGTTAAACTCATGTTCAGCACTGCTAGTTGGCAACCTATCTGTAGTTAGAAAATAGCTCATCAGCAGAGAAAGTTACTGGTACATTAAGTAACTGACCACACTCTATCCAGAGTCAGGAAGCAGAAAGGTAAATGTTGATGCTTAGCTACATTCCCCATTTTAATTCAGTACAACACCAATATGGTGACTACTACCAGCTGCATACATTGTGGGTCATGGCTGTTTAAAACCGCCTCGATCCATCCCCGCAAGCATGTCTAAAGGTGTGTCTTCTAGGTGAGTCTATGTCTAATCAAGTTGAAAACCAAGATTAAGCACCTCAATATGTAATGCCCTGAATCAGTTTTCTTCTGTCTTTCCTTGACACTGCTAGGGTACTTATTATCCATTGAGATACAAGCTCACACTCTATTCATGGCTACACTTACCATCTGGGTTGCTTTATTGATATCTATCCCTCTACAATAGATTCACTTAAATGGAAAGGAATATCTAAGTTTCTAATAATTTATGAATAATTTATGAATAGTCTATGAGTAAACGAAAGTCTTAGCCTCTAAAAATCAAGCTCAATATTAGTCACTTTACAATAAGTAACAGTGTACCACGGCAAGAGTTCTACTCTTAAATGAATAATTGCAATGTTAACCTATAAATGAATAACTAATTCTAGGTTGCTAGATCCTAATGAACTACTCATAAAGTTTTCTGTTTAGTCTCAATTATTGGGAAACAGTGAAATCAATAGAATCATTTGCTATAGGATAAAGATGAAGGCATTCAAGATGATAAGAAGGGGCCAAGTAAAAGGTTCATGGATAGGAATGAGGTTAGTAACAAGCAAAATAATTTGGCTTTTTCTATAGTCTCGCAAAACATGTCACAAAGATCCTAACAAAGAGGTAGCACAAGAATGTTGTGCTTGAATCTAAAGGACCATATTTAAATGTTACAAATTATTACTTGAGTGATAATTTAAAAAATGTTTGAGGTATATAAGTTCATACACAGTTAAATATGGAAGTGATGATAAAAGCAGCAGTTGTGATAATGAAAGACAGAGAAAACTGGATCAGATCAACAGAAGATGTAGACCATTAGGAAAATTCAGAGAGTGAAAGGATAGGTAATTTGATATTGGGATAAGAAGGTGAAAGAATCTCAAAGTTCTCAAAGAGTTAACTGCAGTGGAGATTCAAAAATTTAACCTGATTAGAATGAGTTCATATGGGGAACTAAGTCAGTTGTTATCAATAGAATGGTACTGAGGAGGTAGTATGTTATAGAGAGCTAGGTGTGTAGTAGGCTTTTGGGTCCTTATAAGAGGCCAGTGGTAGAGAAATGAACTTGAGGGTCATTTGCTTAAGGATCAAATTCAAACAAATGTCATGAATCATTTAAGAGAGAACAGCTAAAGGAGCAAGATGAAGAGATTTTGGTCTCCCAAGATTTCACACTTAAGTTCAAGAGGGGTAGAAGTGTTGAGAAGAGGGAAGATACACTTATAAGTAAGAAGAACAAGGTTAATGCCACAAATACATAAACCAAAAGGATAAGGGACCAAAAATATGGCAGGACATTTATCAGGAACAGAAAAGCTACCGGATATTGCAAAAAGCTAATCATAAGCTTTTGTGAGTAGGGAAACAGAAACAATCCAAAATGTGCTACCTTAAGCCGGCTCCTTGATTATCTCAAAGAAGGCTATTGATGAGTTCTTCCTCAATGCAAGTGTGATGATATTTTCACAAGTCAAGGGCAAGCTGAGAAATATGACTTGTATAAAGCAGTGTGAGATAAAGTTTTTCCCTAAATAAATGTGTTTTCTTTGTTACTGTGAAGTTAAGGATAGCACTGAAAAGGACTAGCAGGTATTTTATTGAGAAAAGAACCCACAAATGTAGCCAGCTCGTTTTGTAATGTCACTTGTTCAGAACCTGGAAGTCTGGAAATAGAATTCTCAGCATTTGCATGTTGGGGGACCTGTTTTCTAGACCACTAACTAGGCTGTTTTCACATAGCACCTACTGACAGCCAATCTGAAAACTTAATCCATCTGAATTGCCTAAAGATGCTCATATTAATACTAAGCTGCCATGTCCTGACAATCTTAAAGCCTGGCTTCAGGTTCAGAGCCTGCCTGTTCAGCTTGAGCTTTTATAGAGAATAAAGACCAAGCATTTCCAGAGCAGAGTTTTGTGCCATCGTTAGTTGTACAGAAGACAGGACTGTCTTGCCTATATTTTCACTAAATCTCTGGCACATTGTTAAACTGTGTCTCCTTCCTGAGGTTTCTTGAGGTTGGTGTCTATTAAAGAACAGGCAGATTCGTCGGGGTGGAGAGCATTTCTTTTCTCGTTAGAGACTCAAGCAAAAGCACATAGTCAAAGGTCCTTTCACTTCCTTCTAATGTCAGAGACATTGCAAGTCCTTGTCTGCATCTATGAAATTATAATGTCAATACTAATAGAACCCTAAATAGATAGCACTCTTTTACTTTATTTCAGACACTGTTCTAAGGTTTTACTAGATCAAACAGTTTTTTCTTCCAGTAAATGTATAAATTGAGTTATATAATTAGCTGTAGCTTACATTGAGGATTTTGATCCCCAGAGAGGTCAGGAAATCCCCTCAAATAGTAAAATCTTACCTACAGACTTAAACTCACAGTTTGGCTCTATAGCTACTACCTTTTATCTTTAAGATTCACTTCTGGATTATGAAATTACGCATGGTGTCATAAGAGACACTTATGAGTTAATTTAGCTATTTTAGCTCTGGTCCTACCCAAACAATTTCTAGAACTATTTGCTTTTATAATCTCATATACATATGAAACATACTCATTCATGGTAAAACACTGTTTTGTAAGATGAGAGAGACATTTAAAAGTTGTTGATAGAAAAGTCAAACAGTACTGTGCTTTGACTAGGTGGGATTTTATCAGAATGCTCTAGAAATGTGTTTGACCATGGAAGACACCACTTGAAATAGCACCATCATCTCATAAAGTAATGACCTTGATACTGGGGAAGGTGCTCTTCAGCACTTATAGAGGTTACAGGGACACCAAGTGTCCTGCTCTATCAATCTGCCTTATTCCTTTGAGACAGCATTTCTCATTGAACCTAGAGGTACAATGATGGTCAGCATGCCCTCAATAATCCCCATACCACAGGGGTAACAGTCACTTGTGCAGCTGGGATCTGAACCCAGGTCCTTTTTTTTTTTTTTTGTCAGTTCTCTATTTGCTACATACTGAACCATCTCCTTTGACCCTGAACTGACAGTTTTAAAGGCCTGGAGATGCTAGCACTTAAGTTTACTTTCAAACCATAGATTCTATTGAACTTCATTTTATCCAAGGAGTGGAATCTATTCAGGGTCACTTACTTACTAGCATTTTCGTTTGGAATTACTTGAATCACTGTGTTAATACAGCTCCATCAGATAGCTTACATCACTTACTGTATGGCAGCAGAGGATGAAACTCAACACTTTTCCCAGAAAAGAGGCTTCTGGGAAGAAAGAAAATCCCTACCAGTTATTTCAGGCTGATTCAAGATTACTGATGGGAAGGCAAGAGGACAGGTACATCTTCAATTCACAGAGAAGACCGATATTTCTTTCCCCAAATGATGAATCCTCTTTCCTCCTCACCTGTAACATAAACTACTTATTTACCAGCTGTTCACTTCCATTCTCAGTATTCTGCCTGCATAGTCACTGGCTGACACATAAAAAAGAGAGGGGGAGAAAGAGAATGAGTTGGCAGGGAGTCAATATATTTCAGTGTTTTATTACTACGGAACTCTAGTAGCATTTAGTTGGTGAGTCTGAGCAGAAAATGAGTAATTCTAAAGTGACTCAGTTACCAGGGGAAATGATTAAAGGCACAATGAAAAAAAATCCATGGATTAATTAACAGGTCAATGGTAGTTGAGTAGTGATTACTAAATTACATGGCTTGCATACAAGAGAAGGAATTAATCGCTGACGTTTTTTTCTACCTTGGATGACTTTAGTCGTTACAATTCTACCCATATCGGTGAAAAGAGATTCCCATTGATTGGCTGATGTATAATGAGATCAGGAAAGACAGTCCCTGAATTTCCTTCAGTTCTACACATTCAAGACTTAATCTTGTTTTCTGTCAGTGACACATCTCTCTTCCTGTAGTTTCTGACAGTGAGATTTGATGACTTGATTAATAATAAATAAAGCAAGCAGTGCTAACCATACTATGGGAAAAGGGAAAATCAGGGTCAGCAAAAAAAGACAAGAACTGATGCCAGCAGGGACATAGGGATTCTGGGAGAGAAGGGCAAGTCATAATGTATTCTTTGGAAGCAATACAAGTTTCACAAAGACGAGAAGTATCAAAAGCCCCACTGTGTCATTGATGGTTTGAACATTTATCCATGAAAGAGCCACTGTAATAATTCATGTGTGGATATGTTTGCAAATATGTGAACAGCATATATTTTCATATATATTTTATATGTATATACCTTATGCATGTACATGCATGTGTGTATGTATAGTGTCCCTGTGTCTGTGAATGTGAACGCCTGGGGTTCTGTTGGAGGGAATCAAATGACATAAAAAGTTAACTATTATATCATTAACCAAAGAGTGCTATGCTTAAAATGAAAACATAGAGCCATTTTAAGTATCATCAGATCAAATGGCTGGTATAGGTGAAGCAAGTACCAGGTAGACCTAATTAGGGTAAACCTCTGTGAGAAACTGACATTTCAAGATGTAAACTTAAAGGATCCAGAAACTTAGATTATGCCACAACTGTTAGCTCCTTTCTTCTCTAGAAAAAAGTAGCATAATCTAAGTTTCTGGAGGAGGATTAAACATAAAAGAGGGATGCCAATATGGCTGAAGTGAAGCAGGCAAAGGAAGTATCAAGCAGTAGAAAAATCACACCAGGAAGGTCAGAATTAATATTCAAGGAGCCATGCAGAAACCTAAGCCAGATTTCTGGCTCCTCTCCAACTCAGGAAGAAAATATACGACATTTATGATAGTGTCAGCGAGAGGCAGTGCTGTGGAAACCTAAGTGATGGACTAGGTAAAAAGGAGGATTCATATTTGGGAACTTTTCATACAAATACAATAAAAAAGAGACACACTGATACATGGAGAATTCCTTTCTAGGATTAAGACCTGAGTAGATGGTGCAAATGCAAACAAAATAAAATTATAACACTGTTTGAAAATCAGCTCAGTGTCTAAGAAGGCTCTGCCTAGAACATTTTATCTCATTTTCAATGACTTTAAGGCTATTAATTGTTTTCATTTTAATTAATATTTTGATAAATTATGTAGTTTTGGAATGTGACTAGCTGATCCATTTACAGAAGATAGATTTAAGGACCTTATGAAGTTAATAAGGAGACCAGGATAATTCTCTCGATAAAACTTAACATGTTATAAACAGGATAGAAGACATCAGTAATCATCTTTGCCACCTAGTGCACCTGATTCCCCATTTACTGAAGGGAAAATGGCCAGAGTATGAAGGAATCATACCAGAATTGCCCTTGATACTGTTAGAGTCCTGTCACTGGATCACTGTGAAGACACCCCATCTGAGATGCCTTCACTGAATACCCACTGCTAGTGAAGCAAATGAAGCCTCTGACAGGAAGGACTTGTACATATATATGTTCACAGTTTTAGTGTATTTAAACAAAACATCATAATAGTGCATGTTTTGAGTCATATATATCCTTTGCAAACACACATATGAAGTTTGCTTGTACTCAGTTTCGACAAGTTTGATTTCTCATCATAAGTAAGCGTGGATCCAGAGGGAAGTTGGAAACCCTACATAGCTGTGGTCTATGCGAGTGCCCATATTTCACAGAGCTGTTGGCATCGTTTCTTCTCTGGATGGGCCTTTCAGGCCTACTAGCTTGCTGTTTCTCATTGAACACAGGCAGGATCTATAACAGCCCATAACAGCTGACCATCTGCATAAGAGAAAAGGGGAGATGCTTTATGTAACCTCTGCCAATGATTAATCAGCAGCAATCAATCAATCACATGAGAACATATGCCACTTTCTTGAGTCAGCTGATCTCTGTTACTGAAAACAATGAACTTTTGCATCGATGACTTGTCAGGTGGGACACTAGACACTTAGAAGAGTTAAAACAAAATGAGGCAGGGTTTTTTTTTTTTGCCATTTCCTGGTAAAACTGCCTTCTCCCTAAGGGAAAGAAGGCTACTTAATAATGGATCAAGACTAAATGAGGAGAAATGATTCTTTTTTCATAGCATAAAAGAACCATATTAAATAACATAAACATTTCAAAAACTTAAAAATTAACTTTAACATTTGGCCTTTAAAAATTCTTATTTTCTCCTTTTGTTGCTCAAAATACAAACATTATTCCATGTGCTAAACAATGCGAGGAAGGTAGAGTAAATGATTGGGGACTACTGAGCCAGGGAAGCACCTCTCTGGAGCCATTTTGAGCTATATGTCATCACCTGCTTTTCTGTGTGGGGCACAGCCTACATTCTAAAGCTACTTTCTCCTGCAACAATCACAAGATGAGAGGGAGACTACTGACACACACACAATTACAATCTTTACTAATAATATTTGGTGAGAATGTCTTCACCCTATCATGCCTGGCAGCCCTTGGTGAATAGGCAACAGATTAGCCATCTCAGCACCTGGAGATTTTTGCAGTTTCTCTAAACTTAGCCTTTCTTTAGCTGACAGTATCATCATAAACTTCTTACTTTCCTCTCACGCCAACAATCTCACTATGTTGAGTAGCAGGAGCTGGGCAGAGCTCAGAACATACAGGAGTGAGAGCTTTGCCCTCTTGAGGTTCAAGCTCCTCAACCCATTTTTCAAGCAATCTTGTGTTTGTCAAAACACTTTTATTATGAGGTATTAGAACATTTAATACGCCTAACTAAGCTGTGTTCACCAATACACATTTGAAAGACTTTTCTGGGCCACGGTTTCCTGACTTCCTGGTGTGAAGAAAATTGGTGAGCTCCCCACATATTCCTGCTTAAAAAATAAAATAAAGAAATTTAATGCCAGGTATATTACTCTACTCCATATGAATCATATATATATATGCATATATATATATGTATGTATATATATATAATTTGTTTGGGGATTAGGGAAAATGTAGGGTGTTATTAAGATATAGAATAATTTTTATCAAAACAATGTGAGATTCTTGTCTTCACCTCTCTGCTATTGATTTCCAAAGCCTTCCAAGCCTACACAGGCTTATGAAATCTCATCATCAACTCCTGTGTAAGGGACTTCTCAAAATCCAGTCCCGATGTCCATAATCTCAGTTCACAAAGCTGGTGAGCTGTGAAGCAGATGATACAATAAGATTAAGCACCAGTCATTTCCTTGTCTTTTACTGGGATGGCAGAGAGGAGCAGATTTTTGTCTCTATATCCTTTAAAGTCACATTAAGCAAAAATGGAAGTGTAGAAACTATTTTACATATAACTAATAATCATTAATGAAATTGTTAACTTCTAGTGTTGGCTTTGCATTATTTCAAACCAGTTTATCTAATTTATCTAATAAATTTATCTAATTAGCAATTTGCTATGAGTTACAAAGAAGATACAAACACTCTCATGGAGCATTCACAAATTAAGCAGCTGTGTGAGTGTTATCAAGACTTTGCATTAGGCACAATGCAGGAGCGTGTAGCACTAAGAAGCATATTATTTCCAAGAAATGCATTTCCTGGAATTTATTCAAAGTTGTTCCCTTTTCTGCTTACTCTCCTGTGATAAATTATTTTTCTCAACTTAAAGGAAATGACATTTTCCTGAAAATTCGACAAAGTACCTTATCACCAGCAACATTCTTTTAATATACTCATCGCCGATACTATTAGCTTGAGAATAAATCACTTTGTACATCTCAGTGCATTTCATTTCTAAAGTTCCCTAAGATTTGTGAGTGCCTGCTGTGTATAGGACATGATACTATAGTAGACAGACACTAGGAGACTTAGAAAATGAATGAAACGTTCTCCGAGATTTAAATGACTCACATTCAAATGGTTGTACACAGTACATAAACCAATAATCTAATAAGAATCCATAATCGAATTCATCTTCATCTCAGAAGACGTCTGATACCGCTTATTTCATGGGAGTCTCCAAACAGATGCAGTGTTGGGACTGTCAATTGATATTTATTCAGATGATATGCTGAAAAATAATAAGCATGGTGGTATATTTAATTGCCCATTTCCTGAGCAATTTTTCTTTTTCATTTTGTATTAATGTCAATTCCAGGATGAAAATTACTTTTTAATACAATTTCTTTGACTGGATCCTATGGGTGCATCAGTGAATTTGATTTTCCCTAGATGGGAAGTTGCATTTGAGTATGTATATGAATGTGTTTATTAAGACAAACTCTACTGAAAACTCCTGCTTGATCATGATTCTCTTAGTAAATTGTCTTGGCTTTACTAACCAATTATTATATTCAGTATAGAAGCCCTGCAATGATACTGTTTTCCAAATGTAGGCCATTTCTTTTACTGTGATTTCATCCCTTTGAGAACTGTGGAACTAAGTGTACATGCATTTCATGTACTCCACTTGTGAAAATATATCTACAAAGCAAACAAGGTAATTTTCTTTAAATACCATCCAGACTTTGCTGCTCCCTTTCAAAATAATATCCTAACCAGTGGTAGTTCTTCAAAGAAGTTAAGAATTTCTCTGCCTTTCTTCTTTCTACATATATATATATGGGAATTGGAAAGGCCACACTTGGAAGTTTATATAATCTGATAGGATTTACAAAATGAAGTTATAAACTCAGACTCAAAGAATGAGAGATGTATATATTCCCATGATAACAATTATGAAAAGATGCCTGCTGATTAGATTGCATCATCTGAAATTGCAACACCAATCAGTATTGAAAAACAAAAGTAGGCTACTGTTGGAATTAAAATTAGCTAGATAAGGGTTAGAAAAGGAGTTCATTAGGGGACTAATGGGTTGGCAGGCATAAGCTCCCAACTTAATACACATGAAATTAAGCTAAACTGAGTGTATGTTTGCAGCAAAAAATAGTTTATTTCACATACATTAATAATCACAACAATAATAATTGGCTTGATTTTGTTTTCTGCTTTCTTTTGACAAAAGTTTCATTCTTCCTACATAAAACATCTCTCATTCTTTGAGTCTGAGTTTATAACTTCATTTTGGAAATCCTATCAGATTATATAAACTTCCAAGTGTGGCCTTTCCAATTCCCATTTTTTCTAACCGTTGTGCAAAGAGGGTTACATTATAGTTACCTTACCTTTTTGTATTATAAGACAGGGCATAACTTTTAGAAGCCATTAAACAGGTTTGATTTGGTCGCAGGTGTATCCCAAGTGTTTAGATCATACAGTATGCTTTTCCCAAATAATTGTTGAATAAAACATTAAGCACAATTTAAAATACTTCAAAAAGCATTTGTTTCTGTCATCTCAATGGGTTATCTCATTGTCTTATAATGATTTTCTTCTCATTTTGTTGTATGTGTGATTGTTTTGAGAGAGACATGAAAGTTTTCATAGGACTCTGTATACTGTTGAGAGATCTCTGCATGTTTCTATGATTACTTAAGAATAATAACATGCAAATGATGATGTAGATGGGCTAAATGTGATAATTTCCATTTTCATGTGAGGATAGAAAGGCTTATGTAATGGCATTATACTTTGGAGGAAACCACACTAATTTTGAAAAATTACTAAGTTTCAAGTCTTTTTTAAATCTGGTAGTATGTTTTCTTTCTATTGACCTGATGAGTTCTCTATAAATCTTAATGTTAATTCTTTGCTTAACATATAGTTTGCAAAACAGTGTTCAATATTTTGTAAGATGATCTGTCACTCTGTTGGTTATGATGGCTGAGAAGACACTGACCAGTGTAAGGCAGATGATGTTACTTTCATAAAAGAAATGCATGTATAAGAATTTTTATATGTTTGTATGCTAATACTAAGGTTAACAAAATTTATGCAAATATCAATACAACATTTACAAATCAAACTCAACAATGCATTGAAAGATTACATACACTATGGACCAGTGTGATATATTTCAGTCATACACAGGAAGTTAGCATACATATGTCAATGAAGAGTATATCACTTTAACAGGCAGTTAGAGAAAATGCAAATGATTATATGAACTGATTCATAAAGTTCAAATCATCTAGTGATATTCAACATCCTCTCTTAATAGAAACTGTTGACAATTAAATTATAGGAGGAAAATTATCCAATATAGGAAAGACCATTTGTGAAAAATCTATGGCTATTACAACAATAAATGGGAAGATACTGATAGCCTTCCATCTAAGATATGGTGCAAGACTTGGTTGCCTAGTCTGGCCACCTCAAAATATAACAGTCCTGGAAGCATTATAAAGAGTAGGAAAATAAAACAGAAGTTATCTAGATCAGAAAGAAAGAAAGAAGTAATATTATATCTATTAGCAAATCACATGATGTGGTATATATCAAAACTGAAAGAACCCATTCAATAGTTAGATAGACCAAGCAAGTGTTTAATCAATGACTTCACTAAACAGAAATAAAGAAAAACAGTATTATTCATAGTAGTATATTTAACTCACATTTTCTCTCCTGCCTGCCAGTTCCTGAGTAACCACTCCAGGGCTTAATATTAGTTATAAACTATTTGGCCTATCAGCTAAGTATTATTGTTAAATAGCTCTTACAGATTAAATTAACCAGTTTCTATTATTTTATATTTTACCATAAGGCTCGTGGCTTGTTGTCTCACATCTTGCTTCTCTGGCAGCTGCTAGAGGATCTCTTGAATCCACCTTCTTTCTGTATTCAGTTTGTCTTTCCTGACTAGCTATATTCTGCTCTATCATAGGTCAAAGTAGCTTTATTCATTAACCAATAAAAGCAACACATATTTAGAAGGACATCCTACCCTACATCAAGTATAAGTATTATATTCTTAGGAATAAAATTTGCAAAGAAGGTGAAAATTATTTATACATCAAAAACTATAAAACATATATTTAAGAGATAGACAAGAACATTAAATAAATGAAAAGATATTTTGCTCATATTTTTGAGCAAAATATTTAATTCAAAAAATATTAATTCAATAAATATTTTTGAATTAAGAATGAATATTGATAAGATTACTTTTTCTTTAGTTCAGTAGATAGATCTTATGATATCTCAGCAAAAATGTCCATTTCCCTTAGACTAATATACCTTGAATCTTAAATTCTGAGACTCTGCAAAAGACACTGCTTAGTTGAAACATTTTTGATGGATTCAGGGTAAGAATAAGCAAAATCAAAACCAAGTGGGGAGCATCACAGTTCCTGATATTTTAGCTCCTAAAATGATATGGAATAAAAACAGAAGCATAGGCTGGTAAACTCAAAATAAACAAATGACAAAAATGTACATAGGAAACTATAAAATTCCCTCAGGAAAATAAGTTTTCACCTTTTTGCCTGTGTTTTAGGCAGTTGTAATGGGCAATCATATGCAATTTTGTAATTAACCTGACTTGGACTAATTTTGTAATTAATACTTTATTTATTTATTTAACAAAATTTACCATAGCTTAGATCATGCTATGGAATGAAGGGTAAACTTAAGGTGCTTATGTTCTAGCAGAGGCAGGGAGTAGGTAAGTGGTTAACTTGTTGCAGGGTTATATTCATTTTGGGTACTATATGTAAAAATTAGGCACAGAAAGAAAATATTTAGGGTAGAATAAAAGGACATACTTTTCAGAGGTTTGAGAACATCACATGACAAAGAAAGTCACTAAGCAGAATGCTAAAATTGGGCAGAAAAGATGGAGCCTAAAAATACTGAATGAATGGAAGGAGGACAAGGAGAGGGTATCATTGTAAGGATTCTGAGGCTCTGAAGAGTATGAATTGAAGGACTTTCCTAAGAAGTAGGTTAACTCCAACCCAAGGGGCACTGACCCTTATGTTCCCCTTGGGAGATGATGTGTAGGTTGCTCCCACTCTGCCCATCCAGGAAACCAACACACCTTGTATGAAGAGAGGTAGACCTCCTTATTCTTCATTGATCATGAGAGGACAGCAACTTCTCCTTTGTGTGTTATGGGATCTTTGATAATAAAATGATATACTGACATATTCTCTCTCAAAATAAGAGAAGCACAATTATAACTACTGAAATATAAAGATGACATAACACAATATCATTGATATGTAATTATTTGATTATATTAATCCTTTATTGTTTCTTTTTTTTTCTTCTAGGTAAGTGAAACCAAATGTTACTACACACATAACAATGATTACTGCACAGCTTCAGCATACAGTGACTGCACCACGGAATGTACAAGGTGATATTCTGATATCTTCCACACTCTCTGCTAAATAAGAATGATAAACTAACCTGTGGTTAAGACATGTTTACATGGTTATATCTCTCAATAATGTTTGTTGTAAAGAAACTTTTCTTTAAAGCAAGTGAGATTATTCAACTCTTTTTTTGCATGAAAAAAGCACAAAGAGAATGTGAACGTTAAGGCAACTTTAAGAGTGAATGTCCATTTAACAATCTTCAATCCTTCTAATGCATTTTCCTTTATTTGATCGACATTAAATGCATTGGAAGGATTACTCAAATCTTGCTTTTTTATCCGTTGGATAGCAGCTTTCTTTGTATACTGATATTTGTTTCATTCTCACTTTCTTCTGAAAACAGATTCAAAACCAGGTTTTATATGATTTGGGTGTATTTTTAAATCTAGGGTATGAAAATGGATGGCTTCATTTTTTGTGTATCTAATTTAATCAGATAGAATTTGGTGTTTTAAACTTGAAGAAAATTAGTTCTTCGAAGTGCAGTGTAAAGTAGGATTTAGTTGGCAAGAGGAGCGATAAATAGGAAATGAGGGGAAAAGAATACTTGGAGCTGTTAAATATTCAGTCTGAGACTGCTCCTACAAAATTGGCGGTGAATCTTCTTGGTCACTGTCCAGGATTTGTCTGCCCTCTTGGCCTTTTGCACTTAGCTGTTCTTCAGTTCCTTGCTCTGCTTTCCAAATTCAGTTTTGTTTTCTACATTAGACATCAACCTTCCTGATTTTGGCTATTTGCATTTGCCGTGGGCATCTCAGATGTTCCAATGAACTAACTTGTGTGTCACTTGCTTGTAATTTGGTCCAGGCTCCCCTGCCTTCAACAGAGAGGTGACACACCTCCTTATTCATAGTAATTATCCTCACTGATGAAGCTCATCAAGCCAGTCCCTCTGCTCACCTGATGAGGACAGATTTTTCTGAGGTGCTGCTGATTCTCTGTTTGAGTTTCTGTCATCAATACCCATGTGTGAAATTATTAATTACAGAGCACAATACAGTGTTCTCACAGTAAAAGCCTGAACAGCTTTCCTTGAAGGTCACAGTTGGAACTTGCCTTCTGTGATACATTATTATAAACTAAACATTTCATTTTGCTTCATTGTTAATTGAGTGCCTCATCCAGTGATTTACTATTGTGTGTCATATGGGTCTTGGTATATACATAAAAGGTAAGAAGGACTGTATTGCTGTGCACTGTATAACTTTTAATTTTATAAATGAAAATGCCCAAAACATCTCTCTCTCTCCAGGGAAAATAAATGAATACAAATTTAGTTGGATAGAGTAATCACCAAATTTTGAATTTGTGTCAGTTCTCCTATAGTGCCATGGCTTTTTTGAGTAAGTTATGTTTATATGCTCTGTGAAGAAAACTCTAATACTGGAGTTATAAATCTGTCATATAGCTGCTTGCGAAATGAGCCAGCTACTTATTTCTGTTTATTCTTAATTTATATATATATGTATATATATACCTATATGCATACATACATATAAATGGTTATAATTATAATTACTTGCTCAAGTTATGCTGAGTATGGTGAGATGTGTGTTCTAGCCTTATTAATATTTTGGAAAAATGAATAAAAATGTGTATTGCTACAGGGAAAAACCATGTGATAATGCATATGAAATGTTAAATAAATAGATATTTAATGATAGTTCATCTGAAAAAGTGGGAAGATAAGGAAAGGAAAGGCATGATAAACATCAAAACATGGGTTATAGCAATGATGTTCTGAACTACAAAGATCAATGCCAGGTTCTTTTTAAGTATTGTTGTATGTGCATGTGTGTGTGTGTGGTTTTACTATTTCTAAATAAATGTGGACTATCTCCTTATAGACAATTACCTTTGGCAATATCCTGGGGTCAGTTATCACCATATTGATCAAGATATACGGTGGTTTTATTATTACATGTTAGTCATGGAATCTCATTGGAAAATACCCAATTATGGGTCAATGATGGCCACATTTATGGTGGTATAATAAAGCAATTTCTGAAGTTCATCCAGTGGAGAACTAACATCAGTGCCTTGGTTCCTTCACTGCGTTTGAAGTGCTTTGTCTGTGTGCTTTCATTTTATCTTCACAACAAATGTTTGAGTTAGATAGTTCACTTTGTTTATCAGAAGGAAAACATAGCAGTAAACATTTGTACAATAATCATCAAATATTTGATTTCAAGCCTCAACTTTACCCTAACATGAATATTTATCTTCTATTGAATGATCTGACATTTTCTTACCTTTGAATCACCTATTTGCTGGTAGCATTTTTACACAGTAATTACCATTACAACTATTGTTTTAAATACCTATGAAATATTTAAATTATGACAATTAAGTCCTGCAATAATAGCTCAAAGACACTACAATGTGCTTTAAAAGAATGACATTTCAAGAGGTTATTGCAAGAGAAATGACTCACTGGTTAAGAATGGTCATGTACTGCTCTTTCAGTAGACTGAGTTCCTAAACCCAAACCAAGGTACTTAAAATCATGTGAAACTCTAGTTCCACATTTCAGAAATCTTCTCTGACTTACAGAAAAATACACACACACACACACACATGTGCACACACAGACACACACACACATACATTACACACATGCATTTTAAAACAATGTGACTGTACATCTGTAAATATGATCTAGATAAAATTAGTGGTCTAACTGTTACAAAGACTGGTCTTTTCTGTGACTCAAGAACTCCTTGTCATCAACAATGTCACACTATTAACTTAACAGTACTCTCATAACTACTTTCTAATAGCTACAATGCTAAGTGTGCTATAATGACTTGTATGTTTCAATGAAAAGTTCCAAAGAAGATCATCCAGGTTGGAATTGTGTCCCTTACATCACACCTCTTTGGGCAGTAACCAAGTCTATGAATACAGGACAGCAGTAGAAAGAACAAGTCTATCTCATATAGTTGTTGACCGGTCAATTACGCAAAGCAAGCTTCCATCCACAAACCATGTAGTACTGTTCTTTCTGAATAGCCAGGAGTACCATTGCATGTCTCTGCTGAGCTATCATTATAATTTAGGTGAATCTCAGTATCGAGTCATCTGTCTTCTACAGAAATCCAGAATGTCTGTGTAGCCAAGACTGCTTCAAAAATATTACTGTATTCAATATCACCCAAGAGAATTTCTAAATCCTCACCCTCTTCATTCTTTTGATTATATTTTCAAAGAGACTGAATTTGAATTTATAAGACATGCTTCTCTCAAATGCAATTCTCTAGTTAATGCTTGCACACCTCTGAGTGGTATCCTTTGAGTACCAGGCTTTGATACATCTTAACATTGTGCTATTCCTTTTCACATCTGTTGGAATGTCTGTCTGCATAATCATTTCTCAAAATGGGTTTTGATCAGGTCATGGACAGTTGGATATAAATGTCCCGCATGTACGGGTGAGGTGAGAAGACAGGGGTCATTTCACTGGGAGGGAGAAATAAGAACAAGGCTGCCTAATGAGGTGGGAAGCATTCTATGGTTTCCCTTGGGACCAACTATATATGGTTTCTGTTACACATTCCCTCATGTTGAGTGAAACAGAAAGATTCTGGTGATAATGATCTAATTTCAGAAAGTACATGTATTATGGAATCATCTGCTCTGAGTTAACTGTATCGATTGCTTTTGGTAAAATATGTAGTAAGCTAGCAACATGTCTTAGTATACTTTCTACTTTCTTGCTAAATTGGATCTATTTTTCTCAATTCTATTAGCTTTTCAGGTAGATAGAAATGGGAATAAAACAAAACAGATAGCAGGGAAGTGAGTTCGCTTGCTTTCACTGTTCTAAGATTGAGAGCAAAAACTCCAACAAATAATATAATGCAAAAGTGTTTCCATAAGTGTAGAGTTGTAGACACACATGCACTTTTGTGAATTTTATCCTTTCTTCCAGTAATGGAGTGTGAAATATAATTTGTAGACCCCTATTTGTACAACCACAGGGGGAAATGTTCCTAAATCTGCAGATGTTTAAAATGCAAGGGATATAGAAGGAAACATAAATTTTTCAATGATCACATGTCCCTATGAAATAGAATAATGACCATGTAAGCATTTATGGATTTTTTTATATTAATCTTCTAAATATTAAGTTTATTTTTGAATATCATTTTACATATAGATGCATATATACAAAAGTTCCTCTATCTAGTCATGAGAATATCATCTTCACAGGCAGAATGTATATTTTATTTATGCAATAATGAAGTCTAGTAAAGGTGTATTCCAGGTGTATCATTCAACTAGGGATCCAGGAATGCATATAATATTCCTTGTGTTCTCTGTCTAAAAAAATTCAAATTCAGTTAGTGAATACATTGCCTCTCCAATTGTGGGTCCTGTGGCTCTTCCTTAGCTGAGGATGTTCTTTCACCCTAACCCCAACAAAGGGTCCATGATAGTGACAGGAGATGATATTCACATATGTGATACATTTAGATAGCTATTATTCATATTTTTTCACGAAATTCACTGAGATTATTCTCTAGAAAATAATAAATGCTCAAAAAATATAATTTTACAGTTGGACTCTACACAGGATTCTAAAAGAAGTTTTCACCCACTTGCTGGGACTCTCTTCTGGCCAGGTGTTGTAACAACATCCTTGTCATTCTGGAGGGGATCTCTTCTGACCAGGCATAGAACTAACATCGTCATTTGGTAGGAAAAGGATTTCCTCTGGGACCTTTCTGCTGATGGCAGTGGAAATGGCGCTATAGATTAATTATGGAGTTTTGCTTCTGTGAGGCACCACATTTTTAACATCCATATTTCTTCCTGAAGGAAAAGAAATATTTTTGACTTGAGTTTTTAAACTATAATATTTAACTGCTGGTCTGTGCAATTAATCAAGTGTTTCCATAATCTGGTTACTCTCTTGGACTTGTAGAATTTCAAATTAGTAAGACTAGAATTGTAAATTACTTTTGCATTTCCAAGCCAAGTCACATGGGGAAAAGCAAGTAGAAAAAAATAAAGGAATATCTTAGAGTGCAGAGGGAGAAGAACGGCATGGACAGATCCAAACTGCTTCACTCTCTTGGCTATTTCAGATCTGGGTGTTTAATCTGAACAATTATAATTGTAACTGTACATCAAAGCAAAGAAATCTTGGACAAGTGAGAAACCCAGACCATCTGAAATCAAACTTCAGTCTTGTTGCTTCACACAGAATCTTCATGAAGTGAGCACTAAGCCTATACCTGAATTCCTTATTCACATGCAAGACTGTCTCCCATTACTCTACTTCGTAGGGACATGAGATCCTTGAAAAATTTTCCGCTACTTCTATATTTCTTGAAAACATTGGATTTATATCTGGATGACCATGCTCTAAAGCTCCCTATTTTAGATCTATGTTGCTCTCTGCAAGTAGTCCCCATTGCTGATTGTTCTGCTCCTCTGTGCAGATCATCAATATTAGCTTTATGAATCTATTCTGAGATTCCATAGTATTTCTCATAGATTTTTTTCACTGTCCTGCATCACTTGCCAAATGGGTTAACTAATGTCCCTAATTCTCAATGTGTTATCTAGTTATATAGTAAGAATTTAGGAGCAATATTATGAACACAGTGGCCAAGACCATGATGGGATACCCAGAGAAACAGCTGACTTGAGCTAGTGGGAGGTCACTGATCCAGATTGGCAGCTGGAGAACCAGCATAAGACTGAACTATGCCCTCTGAATGAGGGTGACAGGTGTGTGACATGCAGTTTGTGAGAACACTAGCAGTGGAACCAGTATTTATCCATAGTGCATGAACTGGCTCTTTGCAGCCCATTCCCTGTAGAGGGATAATTTGCTCAGCCTAGATACAGAAGGGAGGAACTTGGTCCTGCTTCAAGGGATATAACAGACATTGTTGACACCCTATGGGAGGTCTCACCCTCTCTGAGCAGTGGATAGTGGGTGGGATGGCGAGAAGGTGGGAGGAGTGGGAGGATGGAAGGGAAAGGGAACGAATTGGTATGTAAAATAAGATAGTTTTAAAAATAAAGAATTTCTTTGTGAACCACAAAAAAATATAGGTCAACTAATTTTCCTACCCTACAGAAGGGCACAGTCTTAACGTTTCATCAGGATGAGGGTTTCAGATGCTGTTTTGCATTCCACAGGAGTATTGGCTGAATTTGGATAGGACAATACTATCCCAAGAAAAATAGCTTCAATTTTTTTTCATAAAAGTCTATGACTCTACTTCTTTTCAGTCAGTTCATGTTAACATATTTATTCTGCTTATTTATTTTACTCTACATAGGAATTAATTGTCTGAGAATTTCAGTTTGGACATTGATTTTAAATTACTTAATATCATAATTTTATTAAATTATGATATTAAATTACTTCTCAAGTTTATTTTAACTGGAGAAGAATAGAAAGAAGAAATGGAATAAAGGAATGGAAAACAAGGGAAATAGAGGAATAAACGTAGAATGTGAGAAGTGAAAGAAGGTGGCATAACATATTACTGAGAAACTAAAAACAATCTGTTTGACATAGAATAAGTGAATTTTAAGTCTTTACACCAGTTAAATATGGTCCTGAGGTCTTTAAATACACAAATGTTCTATCCTAAAACATAATGCCAATGTTTGACCATCCCTATTTCTATAATTAAAACAACTGGGTGCAGACATCATGTGTTCCTATGAAATGAAATAATGAAAAGTTAAGTAACTTCATATTTTCAGCTAAGAAATGGGGAGGCTGTGAGTTGGTCTTTAGAAGACATTATTTTAGACCTAGGTTTTTCAGCCTGCGGGGGGGTCGAATGACCTTTTCACTGGGGTCATGTAAAACCATCCTGCATATCAGATATTTACATTATGATTCATAACAGTAGCAAAATTACAGTTATGAAGTAGCAATGAAATTAACTCTATGGCTGGGTCACAGAAACATGAAAATTATATTAAAGTATCGCAGCCTTAGGAAGGCTGAGAACCTCTGCTCTAGACTATACATTTATAACACCTCCACCAGCAGCAGAGAGTCACACTTTTGACCAAATGACTTAACATCAGCCCCTCTTCTAAATGTTTAATGTCACAAATATCTGAGTCTGGCCAATATTATTTTATTATACAGGCAGGCAAAGAAACATAAGAACGTGTCTGCTTTCATTCATCTATGCTCACATACCTACGTATTAAAGATGATAGGATTCAAATCCAGTCCTCCTAATATCCTGGAGAAACAAACCTTCCAAAGGATTTGTTGTCTAGGAGTACACGTATTTACTAAGCATACATAGTTTTCCAAAGTGTTTTAATATCACTTAGCAACATATCCCTAAAAATAAACTAGTGCAGTGCAATCTGACTACACAGTTCCATAGCACACTCAACATTTGGGTGGTCATGAGTAAGTATTCTCTCTAACAGTAGAGTTGCAAGGGACTGGCAACAGGCAGTTGAGAAAGTTCAGAGAGAAAGTAAAAGGTTAAAGGCTGTTTATTTATTCAGTCAAGCTGTCTAAAAGAGAGGAAATAGATCTGGAGTTTGGGGAGTGGGGAATATCAAATTTGCTTGAACACTGAGAAAACAGTACTTGTCATTCTTGTGGTGACCATCTGCTTTCCTTCCCCCTGTACTCCACTATGATATTATAAAGGTTTTTTCTCCACCTTACTCGTGGGAAATGCAGGTAGATATTAAGTGATATTTCAAGAGCTTTAAAAAAATCAGGACTTTACTTCTATCCATTTCTTTCAACCAAAGTTTTTTTGCTTGACTGAAATCATCCCAAAATCTCACTCTCCTAATTCCTCTGTTCAGAGAGTAGCTTAGTTATGGTTAGGTCTTCTCTTGGTCAGTTTTGCATTCTCAGGGGAGGTTCTGCATCAGTTATCTTTCCAATGGCTCTTATGCCCTTCTTTCTTTGACCCCAGAACACAGGAAGTAAATTCGATTTTCTGTGTTTCTCATCAACCTCACATCTGATCTGTCTGTCTAGGAATCTACTCTTCATTAAATGTTACCACATGTTACCACAACTCTTTGAGGATATATTTCACATCACATCAAATTGATGAACTGTTTTTGTGAGTTGTGAAGTTCTTATTTTTGAAATAATTGCAATAAAATATTTAATGACTGTTACTCCAATTTCATGAATGAAAGTGAACTTTCGTTATTAAAATATAGGAATAGAATAACCCCAACATAAAGTGGAGTCCTATACATCGAAAAAAATTACCTTCAGGAAAGTATTTCAAGGTTGTTTTGATTTATCAAACCGGGCCAGCATTTGAAAAATGCTAATGTTCCTATGGGTATGCTGCTGGCATACGTATAGCTTTCTTTAATCAATTATAAAATACCCCTAAGCAAAAGCCATTTCTTAAGAATCTGTGTTTGTACTTGACACAGTCATATAGTTTGTATAGCTTGGAGCAATGGAGTCAGCCATTGATCATGAGTATTTAGAAGCAGTTGCTGCCCTCATGTTTTAACACTTCTTACACAGTCTTAGGGATGTGTAATATCTTCTGTGGTTTACTTCGAGCACAGTGTTTCAGCATCTTCTTAATCTATCCCTACTACACTTCAGCCCTTGGGTAGGCTTTTAGCTTACAAAGAACATTCAAGTGGCACCTTTGTAGCTAGTTTACTTAAATTCACCTCTGGTCCCTCCATGACCTTTGAAGCTTAATACTCACTGTGTCTGAATAACTCACAGCCGCATTGAGACCTGCCTTAGCGCTACGATCCTTTAGAATCGAAGAATCCCTACGGTGCTTAGACCATTGGCATTCTAGATCAGTGTTTATTTCTCAAGGAAGCCTTAAGTAGACAGACACCTCAGCAGGACGTACTTGAGAGATATCTAAAGACTGTCCCCACTATTTATCAGTAGGACGTGCTTGAGAGATAGCCAAAGACTGTTCCCACTATTTATCTGGTTCCCTAACCTGAGAATGTTTTTCATGTCTAAATCCTTTTAATGGAAGAGACTACAGAGAACCAAGAGTGTTTACCTGGTAAATTCCGAGCCATCTTAGTCTCCATTATGTGTGGTTCTCACTAGTGTTTCACTGTCTTTTCGCCTCCTGTATCTTTCCCTCAGCGGCTCCACTTCCCTGAAATCTTTGGAGTCTATTATTTTAGACATAAGAATTCAGGGTTCAGTCACCTCCAATGAAGCTGTAGCTGACCAGAGTTACTTCCTCATCACTTCACCCTCTCTCCGTTTGGTAACTGCATTTACTTGTTGCCCTAAGAAACCATCTTATACAAATATTTGTTGAGTCATCCAAATAGAAGTTAAATTCAAAAGCAGGGCACTTAACTGATATGATTTCATTCTTAGCATATTGAACTGTATCTAGCAGCAGATTTGTCGCCAATAACATGATTAATGGAATGTGTTTAACAGATGCAATTAGCAAATGCAACCCATTCTTCATCAGAATACCCTGTCGCCTTATAATACACTATATGTTCTTGTTATCAGAATCTACCTGAAACTATTTACAAGTACTCTAAGTGGTTTAAAACTTATGTTCGAAGCTCACCTTTCCCATTTCGGCAATGGCATATATTAGCAGTAGTCAGAGTGATAAGAATTGCCTACTAGTTTCCCTGTAATGACCCTTGATGCAGTTCTCCTTTGCTGCCAGCAGGGGTCTCAGAAAACCTTTTACCCACTGCAATGTCTACTTAAAATTGCTGGGTTGTTGGCTTTATCGTTAAAAGAATGGGAAAGACAAATATTCTGGAGTGTAGCACGAATAATAAAAACCCAGAGACAGATATTTGGGTTCAAACTGAAAGATCAAAGAAGCAAAGCTGTCAACCACTAGAGAGCTCTTACCTCTACAACAATCAAATAGCTACAAAAAATTTACTTCTACAAAATATCACTATACTGGAGTTTACTAATTCTGCTTAAACCACCCCATCTGTTTTAAATGACACATCTATTTTTGCTTATAAACATTGATATTTAAAGTTCAACAATTACCTAGAACTAGGCAGGTGAGTGTAGAGGCTCCTCAGGAGCACCGGAACACCATGTTTAGAAACGGAACGCATGGATTTGTGTTTCCAGTTGGAGTTCACAAAATTGATGTCCCTAGCATATTTCCCTTCTTTAAACAAATTTGAGGAATTGTATGAAACAAACTGAACAGCCTGTTTCTCTTTAGCTTATGTCTTTCTAAATTATTGAAATGCAGGCTGCATTTGCTTGGCTCTTTTTAGTTCACTAGAAATGGGGCTTGCAAGGTACAGTAAAAGCCTCCTCCCACCCCTCAAAATCGTAGTCCTTACTTAGAAAGGGCAGCAGAATTGGCCCAGCAGCATCTTGACAGCCCTTCTTCTATACCATCTAGGTGTCGATATCGCGCATGTTTCCTCAGTTCTTGATCAAGGAAGAATAAACAAGCTCCCTGCCCAACTACCTCCTTCTGACTCTCCTCCAGTGCATCCCATATTTGATTGCCAATCATCTCTGGGACCCTTTCTTTTTACTGACATCATATATGTGAATGCAAAAGTACAAGTAACCATCACAAAAACTGACATTTTCAAAGCCCGTTTTTCATGAACTTGACAAAATTGGTGATCATGAATCCTCATAAACTGAGTACTGATTGCTGATTGCATCTCCTCGTTCATTCAATCAATCTACAGGTAGATATACGGGTAGACACATACTTGAAATGATGGCTGGCTGACTGGCTAGGAAGATAACTGAAAGAACATATACATTTGAGTAAATATGTACCATATATGCAATACATATGGATACATATGAGTTTATTGTATATCCACAAGTATTATACCATTTATGTGGGCTATGTGTCTGAGTAGATAAATATATCAGCATAGCTATGTGTTAATATGTTAACTTGTATTTTTATAGAGTAAACTAGAGATATTAGAAATGGACTTATCTTGATAGTCAGAGACTCTTTCTGCATTGATATTGAGCTGTCAAACAAAGGTAAAAATTCCACTTCTAAAAACTGGTATTTTATATGTAAGTTTATAAAACATCATAAACATTTATAATGACATGTAGATAAATGAAGACACTTCATGCTGAGGGACAAAGTATTATTCCAGAGTGAAAAAGTGAGATTAGTTTTTAAGTTATTTTTTAAAAGTGCATACTAAAATAAATAATATAATATAATGATAATTTTTTACTTAAGTACCCTCATTTTTGTCCTTTAAATTCATGGGCTCTTTTCTTTTAATTATATATATATATATATATATATGCTGCTTTATAGTCTGTATAATGTTACTTGTGTGTATATATTTTCAGGGCTGCTAAACTGGTATTAGATAATCAATTGGTGTGTTCTTCCCTAGGGGAGACTATTTCTACTGCTCGCAGATTCCTTAGCTGCCTGTAGTTCTTTGCCTACTTTTGAGAGAGTAAGATTTTATCCTTCCATGTAGTAGGCCTATTAGTGTTGCTCTTGTTCAGATCATGTTTAGGCAACCATGTTGGTGATATGCATGGGCATAGCTTGAGAGGTTTCTAGGTGGCATAATCCCTAATTCCTTGGGTTTTACATTCTTTCTGGCCCCTCTTCCACAATATGAAATGAGATCTTTAAAATTTTATTCATTTAGTTTTTATTCATTGGGGCTTTTTCTTTGTTTTTGAGAGAGGGTTTCTCTGTGTAAAAACCCTGACTCACTTTGGAATTCACTCTACAGTGACCTCAAACTCACAGAGTTCTGCCTACCTCTGCCCCCCAAAGGCTGTGATTAAAGGCATGCACCACCACTGCCTGGGTTTTTCTTTTTTTTTCTTTTTCTTTTTCTTTTCTTCTCACTCCTATCCTCCCAGTTACCACCCCCCCATCTCCCCTCTGCCTCTGCCTCTCTCCACTCTTCTGTTTCTATGCAGAAAAAGCCAGGCCTCCTTTGTATAATGAAAAAAAATGATATATCAAGTTGCCTGAAGACTTAGCACTTCGCCTATTAAGTTGGGCTAGGAAACCCAGTATGAGAAACAGGGTCCCAAAAGCCTGCAAAAGAGTCAAAGACAGCCCCTGCTTCCATTGTTAGGGGTCTCACATAAAAACCATTCTACACAACTGTCACATATAGGCAGAAGTCCTAGGTAAATCCCATGCAGGCTCCCTGATTATTGGTTCAATCAAAGTGAAATGTCATATAGAAGAGATCTTTTCTAATTTTTTAATTAATTTTACATAGCAGACATAATTCCTCCCCCATCCCTCCTCTCATCCCCCCTTTTCCTCACCGCACTAACTCCATGCACTCCTCCAAAAGGGTACAGCTTCCCATGACAATTCTACAAAGCCTGGTATATTCAGTTGAGGCAAGATCAATGTCCTCCCTCCCCATGTGGAGCCTGCCTGGGACAGAAAAATGTGAGATTCTTAATGCAGCCCAATTACTAAAACTATCACAAGTACAAATGCAAAGAGATGAACCCATCACCCATTGTAAGAGGAGGACACCATGGTAGGAGAGGAGGGGAAAAACACCATAGAAAATGGAGCAAAGCATGTCTATTCTAAATTTTCCCTTCTTTGAAAGAAGATTGGCTGGACTAGTGTCTACCCTACATTTGAAAAATCAGTTGTCACAGAAAAAGAACCGTAGCAGCAGTTCTGAACTACCTTCTCTTTTCTGATACTATGTGCTCATTCTCCTACCTAAGGTCTTGTCTTGTTTTCATTAGTCAAAGTGACTCTATCTAGCCAATTTTTTATCAAACTTGTTTGTCGCAAAACCTCAAATTTTTATATTATTTATACATGTGTTAGGCAACTTTTTATTGGCATTCCCAGAAAACTGAAAATGTGTAGATTTTCTATTTTCTTTCCCATTAAGTGCCTATAGCTCAGATTGGTTGACACATAATAGGCACTTATTAAATAATAGTTTACATCATGAGTGTAGTAAAAATCGAGAACTATGAAGAGATTAAAAGTTGGCACCTTTTTGCAGATCTGTAAAGAAAATCAAATTTATCTATAATCTGTTCATGCCAAAAAGTAAAATAATTCAAAGTACTTACACAGAACTATGGAATATAGTAAAATTATGGACAATATATAAATAAATATTTTCAATATATTTGGTTGTAATTATTTTCTGGTTCATGACTCCATATTTCCCAGAAAGTAGAAGTACTGAAAAAGAGGCGTAAGTCAAAAATGAAATGCCTCTGGGGTGTTGGAACTGATATTAGAAGATAGGAGAATGATTTTGTCTTATAAGTGTAACATTCTTATCTTTATAATACTCTTACTAATGTAGAAAATCTGTCATCATTGACAGCATCACTGGAATCATGAATATTTATTAATCACTCTAAAAGGAGTTGTACAGTGTGGTCTAGAAGCATGCCTTGCCTATATGCAAATGTGAGCTCTATAACAGTGACATTTGTATGGGTGACAAGATGAACATCTATGAGCCAGCCAATGTCCATCAGCAATTAACATGTCAGTAGATCATGCCTATGCTGACACTTCTAGTCTTAATAAATGGCTTGTCACAGTATGTCATGGTGCTATTGAGCTATCCATGCTATCCTATGTACCAGAGCTATCGGTTATAAGGGCAAATACAGTTGTAAATCGAACATGTGTTTTCTTATTGGTTTCCAAGAAAAATTCCTGATTTCTGCTCCCTTGTAGCAGAGAAAATGTAAGCTCAACTAAATCATGGACTGTCTATTTTCTGTAATCTGCTTACAGCCCATTCAACACAGTCGCTGGCACACATGAATACTGACTGTATCCGCATTCAGGACTCCTTGATCAGCTGTGATTAGGAGGCTGCAACACGGGCTTTGGATTTCAATTCACTTTGATCCCACAAACATGTCAACGTGTTACAGTATAGAAT
This sequence comes from Ondatra zibethicus, assembly GCA_004026605.1. Classification (NCBI taxonomy): domain Eukaryota; kingdom Metazoa; phylum Chordata; class Mammalia; order Rodentia; family Cricetidae; genus Ondatra; species Ondatra zibethicus. The sequence continues at coordinate 54,840 of PVIU01005582.1, read as the reverse complement.
ATTTCACAAGTCCGAAATGGTAAAATTCTAGACTTTATGAATTACAGGTTATCTTCACCATCTAAGTTTAAATATGACATCAGAGACAAAGAAGAGTAAGGTACTGTAGGCAGCTTTACCTGTGCATGCAATTTACATAATCCCCAGCTGGATCCCTTAAAGGTATGAGGCTGAGGAGCTATTTTTAGCCTCTCTAGGCCTCAGTTAGCTCCTCTGTAAAATGGAAGTAGCTCTGGATACTATATAATGGTTTAAGTGTTAAGAGTTCATCGCAGTGGCTATCATACATTCAACAAATATTACTATCCTTAGTGAGTTACCGTATTCCAAAATATAGGATGATGTCCTCTAACTTGCACAGGAAAAACTTAAGCAATAGATAATAAACTTTCTTCTTAATGTGCAAATGTCTGTCTTTTGATAGATATGGGAATAACCTATAATTGTAGCCAACTGTCAGAGTTGAAATTATTTAGAAGAACAAAGGGATCTTGCCTTCCCTACAAGTACACAAGAAGACAATTGGTTATGTGTTTTGAAGTTTTATCCTGATCATAAAATTTTCATAGTAATATAAATTCAAGATTGAGAAAATCAAACAAGCACCTTTTTATTTTTAATAATTTCTTATATTTTGATATTATAATATAATTACTTTAAAACCCTTTATCCCTCCATCTAGCTTCTCCATATTCTCCTCATATCTCTCTTTCAAAATCATGGCCACTTTTTTCATTAACTGTTGTTTATATGAATATTTGCTTTCTACCATTTTTATAATATGTTTGTTTTCACTGTCTTCTTCTGGCCCCAATTCTATTATATTTTTACTGTATGTCTATTGCTAACATCTAGTTATGAGTTACTTACAAATATTCTTTCCATTGAATATATGTTCATAATTTTATTCAATAGCCTTTGATGTCAGACATAGAAACCTATTCTTTCTCTTTTCATAAGTAGCGTTGTACAAGTTTTCTTTGAAAATCAACATCTTTTTGTGAGTTTGTTTAGTGTGCTTCTCACACAATGAACTTCTGGATTTTGTATGTCTTGGTCAAGAGACTAGAGGTTCTTCTTGCAAAGGGTAGTGCCAAGTTTCAGTAGCATTTCACAACTGTGTCAGATTTAAGAGTTTGATTTTCTTAATATTTAGTGAAGGGTGACAATTATTTCTCATTTTCTTTATTGTAACTGGTATCTCTGTACTATCAAGCACAGACTGAAATCCCTGACATACATTTTTCAGCTTGCTTTTAACTTATCTCAGAAACATTCACTATTTTTTCACAAATCTTGTGCACATACCTATTACCATTTTGATTTAATTTTTTAATATGGGCAAGATTGTATATTAAACAATATAAAGGCAATTTTTGTACATATCCTATCATCCATTTCCTAAATATTTTAATTAATTTCTTCTTCTCTCATAGACTACTACACAACCGCAGTTTCCCCTCCCTTCTCTCCTCCTAGTTTCTCTGACCCCACCTCCCCTCGACCCCAGATCCACACTGCCTGTTTTCCTTCGGAAAAGAATAGGCCTACCAGGGATATCAACCAAACACGTCTTATCAAGTCACAAAAGGCTAGGCACATAACTTCATATAGAAGCTGGACTAGGACCCTAGTGGGATGAAGAGTTCCCAAAGCAGACTAGAGTTAGAGACAACTCCAGCCCCCACTGTTAGGAGTCCCAGAAGAACGCTAATGTACACAAACATAGCATATATGTAGAGGACCTATGACAGACACACAGAGGCTCTCTGATTGTCACTGCAGTCTTTGTGAGCCCTGAAGACCCCCGGTTAGTTGATTCTATGGAACCCATTCTCTTGGTGTTCCTGAGCCCTGTGGTTCCTCCCTCTCTGGAGGACTACCTAGCTCTGCACAATGTTTGGCTGTGGGGCTTTGCATCTGCTTCTATTGGTTGTTGGGGAAAGTCTTTCAGATCTCTTTGATGACAGTTCTGCTACGTTCTGATCCCAGAACACTCTACAGGAAGGACACACTGTAGGTCGAAGGTTTTGTGACTAGTTAGTGTCCCAATCCCTCCACTTGATAGCTTGTCTGGTTGTAGAAGATAGCCAGTTCAGACTCTGTGTCCCCCATTGCTAGAAATCTATTTTAAACAATCTTTGCTTTGTTTAAAACCACTTATAAGTGAGTACATGTGATAATTGTCTTTCTGTGTCTGGGTTACCTCACTCAAAATTGCTTTCATAGATTCCATGGAGATTTCATTGCATTATGTTTCCATCTCATGCCTGAAATGCCCTCAGTTCCATTCATTTCCCTTCCCCCCAGCTAATCCCTCTTGTTCCCAACCCCACCTACCCTCAGTCACCTAAATCTATTCTTATTTCCCTTTACAGAAAGATCCAATCATATTCCATTGAGCTCTCTTATTTACTGCTTCTCTGTCTGTGGATTGCAACATAATTATCCTTCACTTTACAGCTAATATCCACTTATAAATGAGTACCTACCATGTTTGTATTTCTGGGTCTGAGTGACCTCACTCAGGATGACTTGTCTTCTAGTTATATTGATTTGCTTGCATATTTCATGATATTTTTAACAGGTGAGTAATACTCAATTGTAAAAATGTACAATTTCTTTATCCATTTTTGAGCGGAGGGGCATTTGTTTCCACGTTCTGGCTATTATGAATAAAGCTGATATGAACACAGTTGAGCAAGTGTCCTTGTGGTAGGATGGAGTGTCCTCAAGATATATGTCCAGGAGTGTGATAGTTGTGTCTTGAGGCAGATCAATTCCCAATTTTCTGAGAAACTGCCATATTGATTTCCAAAGTAGCTGTATAATTTTGCTCTCTCTCCAGCAATGGAGGGGTCTTCCCCTTGCTCCACATCCTTGGCCACATGAGCTGTCACCTGTGGGTTTTTTATTGTTGTTTTGCCATTCTGTTATTTGTTAGATAGAATTTCAGAGAAGTTTTGATTTTCATTTCCCTGATGGCTAAGAATTTTAAACATTTCTTTAAGTGTTTCTTTCCCATTAAAGATGGATGGAGTTAGAAAACATCATTTTGAGTGAGGTAACCCAGACACACAAACAATGTACTCATTCATAAGTTCTTTTTAAACATAAAGCAAAGAAAACCAGCCCACAAATCACAATCCCAGAGAACTTAGTCAACAATGAGGACCCTAAGAGAGACCTACATAGATCTATTATACATGGGAATTAGAAAAAGACAAGATCTCCTGAGTAAATTGGGAGCATGGGGACCTTGGGAGAGGGCTGAAGGGAGGGGAGAGGCAGGGAGGGGAGCAGAGAAAAATGTAGAGCTCAATAAAAATCAATTAAAGAAAAAATTCCTCTATTGAGAATTCTGTTTATATTTGTACCCCATTTTTAGTTGGATTATTTTGTTTATTGATGTGTAGTTTCTAAATTCTTTTGTTTGTATATTAACCCTCTGCCAGATGTATAGTTGGTAAAAATCTTTTCCTACTGTATAGGCTGTCATTTGTATCCTATTCACAGTGTCTTTTGCCATACAGAAACATTTTAGTTTCATGAGGTCCCATTTATTATTTGCTGATCTTAGTGCCTGTGCTATCATTGTTCTGCTCAGGGAGTTTTCTCCTGTTACAATGTGTTCAAGGCTATTTCCCAATTTCTTTTCTATCAGATTCAGTGTGGTTTTTATTGAGGTCTTTGATTCGCTTGGACTTGCATTTTGTATAGGGTGATATATGGACCTCTTTGCATTCTTCTAAATGCCCACATCCAGTTAGCTCAGCACTAGTTGTTGAAGATGTTCTTTTATCATATTGTATATTTCTGTTATTTTTGTCAAAAATTAGGTGTCCATATGTGTGTGGATTGACATCTGGTACTTTATCCAATTGCATTGGTCCATCTGTCTCTTTTTATGTCAATACCATATGTGTTTTTATTGCCACAGCCCTGTAGTTCAGGTTGAAATCAGGGATGGTGATACCTCCAGAAGTTCTTTATTGGTAAGGATTGTTTTAGGTATTCTGGATTTTTGTTTTTTCATGTGAAATTCAGTATTACCCTTTCAATGTTTGTAAAGAATTTTGTTGTAATCAGAAGGGGATGTGTTGAATCTGTAGATTGCTTTTGGTTGGATAGACTTTTTTTTTTTTTTTTACTGTAAATTGTACTGAACCACGAGCACAGGAGATCTTTCACTGTTTTGATAGTTTCTTTAATTTCTTGCTTCAAAGACTTGAAGTTATTGTCACACAAGTATTTCACTTTCTGGGTTAGAGTTAACTTATGATATTTTATATTATTTGTGGCTACTCTGAAAGATGTTTCTAGGATTTCTTTCTTAGCCTATTTGTCAATCATGTATAAGAAGACTATTGTTTTGCTGTTATTTTTTTTTTTGGTGTTGTTAATCGTGTATCCATCCACATTGCTGAAGGTGTTTTTCAATTGTAGGAGTTCCCTAGAAGGGTTTTTGGAATATCTTATGTATACTATCATATCATCTGCAAACACTGATACTTTGACTTCTTCCTTTCCAGTTTGTACCCATTCCTTTGATTGTCCTTTTGTCCTGACTATAGTGTAAAATGCTCTATCTTGAATAAATATGAAGGAACAAACAGTTCTGTCTTGTTCCTGATTTTAATGAAATTGCTTTGAATTTCTCTCTATTTATGGCTATAGGTTTGCTGTAAATTCCCTTTATTATGTTAAAGTATGTCCCTTGGATCTCTGATTACTCCAAGATATTTTATCAAGAAGGGGTGTTGGATTCCATCAAAGGCTTTTTCAACATCTAAGGGGAACATTGTGTGGTTTTGCCTTTCAGTTTGTTTATATAGTGCATTACATTGACAGATCTTCATATTTTGAACATCCCTAACCCTGTCTTCCATTTTATACTTCCTTTTGTCTTGTCTCGAAATGAAGCTGTATATACAAAAATGGGTGAACTTTTCCTTTGTTTCCTTGGAGGCTATAGAAGCTGTATAGGAACCTCTGTGAACACTGCGCATCACATTTGTTCCCCGATGTCTATTTTATTTTATTTTTTGCCTTAAAAAAGTTGACTTCATGGAGCACATACATATTCTCTTTTGAATAAAATGCTAAGCTGTATTCCTGGAATCATTTGTTAATTACATTTTCCTACCCTATTGTTCTGTGATGCTTATTTCTTATAAATAACTTTCTTTTAAATAATTGGATCTTTTTACAAGCCTTTTAAAAATAGAGTTTGCCCTATATAAAATAACGATGACTGGACATTGCCCTGAGACGTTGATTGAATGCTTCTCCACGGCATCTTCTCTATGGCAGGTTGTTAACATTTGAATGTTTTATAGAAGTGCATTCTCTAAAAAATGTTGTTGAGTGCATTGGAAACCTTTTAAAATGTCTGTAATTAGCTACTCTGGGAGAATGTTATAGGTTTTGATGGGCCCCTCAGTGGCAGTTCCAATGGCCTATCCCGTTGACTGACAAAAGATTGTAGGGGAATATTTAATGTTGTTTTAATTAACAACTCCTAAAAGAAAATGTCAATTATCTTCCATTAGCCTGAGGCCTTATCTTTCCAAATTTTCCCTTACCCTCTTTAAAATGATACACAGAAAATTATTTCTTTAATTCCCCTATGGAAATTCATCATTCTTTGGAAGAAAGACCAGTGTTTAGTTTTAATATCCTGAGTTAATGATGATTTTAAGACTTAAAAAAAGAAATGATATTGCCTTCAAAATATCTATCTGGAAATGATAGGCATTTAATTTTGGTTGCTTGTTTCTCAGAAGGTGAAACTGAAAGATATAGCAAGTGTAGGACATAACTAAAAATGGATACATTTGTTGCATGTAGAAAGTAACTGAGAATAAAGCTATCCATACAAAGAGATGGTACAGGATATTTTAGGCATGGACTAAGTGATACTGGGTACTACAGCACTTGCCTAGTATGTCTGTAGTCCTGGGTTCAACCAAAATCATTTCTCTCCTCTCTTCTCTCTCTCTCTCTCTCTCTCTCTCTCTCTCTCTCTCTCTCTCTCTCTCTCTCCTCTCTCTCTCTCTTTCTCTGTCTCTCTCTGCCCCCCCTCACACACACACACACACACACACACATACACTACAGCATCAGAATATCATACTAGAAATTATGGACAAATAAACTCCAAGATAGCATTTTTAAAAACATGGATTCTGAGAAGAGACTCTGAGCATTACTTTATTTCTTTACTTAGCATATATGGATTAAGGTTTATAATTAAGCCCCTGTGGACTTCAACTTTCATAGGTAAGGGGATGATGACCACAGGACTCATGTCATTGGGTTGTTATAGTGATTAAATACAGAGCTTTCATTGAAGAAATGTTATCAATTATCACTGGCCAAGTACACTTTAAGGCTTAGCTGAAGGAAAATAATTTAAGAAGGTATTTCAAGAAACGATACTGTTATTTCTGGGTGTTGGGTCAAGTTTATATCTCTGTTTATATATGAGAGACTACTCAAATATTTCAGCCAGTTGAGAAAGAGTTCCTAAACTCTTCATAAAAGCTAACTGATGGTTTATGAGCTTATGGACATGGGTTACAGTATACCACTGAGAGAGAATTATCAAGTTATGCTACCAAGGTTATACAGCTGTCTACACTGAAATGTGGCTCCATTATTGGTAGTTGTAATATCTAATGCTTATAATTTGTTGACTGTACACAAAAACCAAGAAATTCTTGGGTGTACACAAAAACTTGTGTGTGTCTTAAAAGTCTGAAAGAGGTCGATGCCTGGGACACTACAGCAAGACATTAAGCTTTAAAAGGAGTCTTTAGCCTAAGGAAAATAAAGACTTTTTATTTGCTCTGAAAATGGAAGTAAAATTATTAAGTCCCTCTATAAACATGCAAATAAGCTGCATTCCTCTAATAATAGCTTGTACCATATGCATATTTTATATAGGTATCTACCATATCTCAAGCGCCAAGGAAATAACTTTTCATAGTTACCCACTAGAGACAGGGTCTTACTGTGCAGGAGAGGCTGACCTTGAATTTTTAATCTTTTCCCTTAGCATCCCTGATGTTAGATGGTAGAGGTGTGCTATAATGCCCAGATGTCTATATTTACCCTAATATTTATCAGAACCAACCAACAGAATACATGATAGATTTTTCTTCTTGGTACTATTGTAATTAAGTCATAAAGAATTATTAATTTGCTCAAGTTGAGATGTAAATTTTTCTTCAATAGTATGTCCCTAGTTGTATATAGTCATATAGTGTGACTATATCCTATATGCTTCTTGTCTCTTAGAGAGCTTGAGATCTGAAGATCCCCAGATATAGAGGGCCAGATTAATGATAAATAGGCTCCCTCTTACTCAGACTTCTCTGGAATGAAAAAGCCCATTATAAAAGGCAAAACCCAAACAAGCCAAGAACAGTAACCTTCTCTTTTACCAAACCATGCCACAAAAAACAAAATTTACCACTGTGTATTTGGGAATTTCTAATGTGGTGCATTTGTCTGATGCGCACTCACCTGGCATACTTGTCTTCTAAAACATTCCCAATCATGGACTCAGAATTTTCCAAAAATAATCCCTTTGGTTCCTACATTCACTGGCTTTATACTCCTCGATTTTAGAGTCTCTTGCCCCTACTATTGCCAATAGTTCACCAAATTGGATATATTTTCTCATCTCCTGCCTCCTTTCATTTTCTCTGTTAAACTTTCTCTTTCCATTTCTCTCCTTTTTCGTGCCCTTTTCTTTCTCTCTCTGTTCCCCTTTCCCTGTATGTTTCCCCTCTCAATCTCTTTTACCACCCATTTCTCCTCTATCTTTTTGCCACTTTCCCCCATCTCCTCCTTGTCTGTCTCTCCTCCTCCACTTCTTCCTTTACCCCCCGAATATACCTGTATAGTGTATTGGAACTAGCATCTACAAGATAAATGGGTTTTACATGATGCTTTAAGCTTTTACTGAGTTCATCTTCAGGAAAAAAAAAAACAGTATGTGTGTGAAAGAGAGGAGTACTTCAGATCAAGCTAAAATGAGGAAGTGGGTACTGTAAAGAAATAAAAATAACAAAGAGGAGGTAGGAGGAAGGGGTCCATGGAGGAGATGGCATTAACCAATCTGCATCTACTGGAGACACACTTTAGAGAGTTTCTTTCATCTTAAAGGAAGAAGTTGGGCTTGGAATATACAATCAGAAAGGGAAAGACGAACACAACTGCAATAGGCTTATTACATAATCTTTATTTTTTTAATTTACCTAAGTTTGCATAATTAAATTTAAGCATATTTCTTTGTTCTAGTTTTGTTAACCAATTTATTGAGGTGCAGTGGATATACACAAAGTTGAACACATTTGATGTGTGCAACTTAATGAGGATGAAGAACAATTACACCGTGGAACCATCACCATCAATCATGCCGTTAGCATACCTGTCTCCTGAAAGTATCTTTGCATCATATCCACTTCCAGCATTGTGGTAAGAGCACATACTGCAAGTCATACCTTCTCTGCAGTGTCTCAGCGGGCAGCACATATTCACTACCCATGCAATGCTCCACACTTGATTCTAGGTCTGATTTTTTTTCTTTTTTTGAATCATTGAAAGCATTTTCTTTCCCTATATGAGGCCCATTTAGTCATAAAGCGAGATTCAAAGGTTAGTATTCCATAAGTGTCCTGAACCCTTTCTCTGCTAATCCAGGCTTAATGAGGTACTGGATGTAAGAGAACGACCCCAAAGAACCAGTTTTATTAGGTCTGCCTCATCCAGAGCCCTGACAGCCCTAGAAGTATCAGTAATGTGAGAGACACTGAGAATTTCTTCCAACTCCATGTTCGAGATCTTGACAGGTTAAAGAATTTATTTCTGAAGCATTTTGGTAAATGCCTGAAAAGAAATTGCTATATATAATTCCATAGTGCAGACTGCTCTTCAAGTGATTTCTTTCATGCTAACAGGTAACCAAGAGCTGTTGCAGGATAGAGATCTGTGCTCTCACCACTGCTGAGCATTCTCTCAAACACTGGGGTTATGCACATGTGAGAGCATTGTCTCTGAATTATAAATGGTAACCTGACACTTGAGATATGGGAAAACATTATGAAAAAGAAAGGTTGCGTATAGTGATAATAATAATAATTACATGTGTTACAGTGGATTAATGGTAGGAATATCTTAGGAGACAGGCTAGGAGCAGCTACCATTTTTTGAGGACTTACTGAATGTCAAGCCTCAGGGTAGGCTTTTCTCTCGTATTACATTCTTAATTAAAACAACAAAGAGCTGGGAGTTAGAAAATTTGTGTAACTTGCCTTTTAGTTCATTCTGTCTTTTAATTAGGAAGTCAATGATTTGTATCAGATATGCTTGATAGTAAAACCTACTTCCTCCCTGACTTCCTTGGCTCATATAAAGAGCTCAGTAGCATAGGAAATGAGGAATAGATGACTCAACTGCTATTTGAGAGTGTCATCAAATGCTTTAGCTTCCAGAAGGGTGAACTGCAATCACTCTTCATCCAGAAGTTTATCAACCTGGAGAAACCCTGTCTATCTTACTCACCTGACAGTGCTGTTAAAGCATTTGGAAAGGACTGTATCCAGAATGGTACATAGACCCATCTTAAAAATAATGGTCAACAAAGACATTTCACAATGGGAGTATGCATGTGCACGCACGCACTCACACACACACACACACACATGCCACCCTCCCACACACCACACATATTTATTATAATTGTTTTCTACTTATTCAAACCCAAAGCAAAAATGCTAATAACATAAAAACCCCCTTCAATCCTTTTAGCATTATTTCCATGTTCAGTGGAACTCTGTGTTTGAGGAGGCACTGAAAGAAGGGGAAAGTCACCCTTCATTGATGTATATGTCTCATCATCTTCCATAAAGCAGGACGCAAGAATGAGAGGGACAGCTGCAGGAAGGAGCAGCTAGGTGTCTCATTGCTCATTCCCAAACTATAACATTACACCAATAATCCTGTGGAAACCCCAAAGCCATTATTTTAACTAAGTTATTCTTAAACTTTTATAAATAACTTTCATGTAAAAAATCTGTTCATATTCAGGAGTTTACAGGAGATTTTAATTTGAGTTTATTTGTAAACATATAGGTATAAACTCAGCATATTCCTCTCTGTAAGTTCAATTTGATTTTAATATTGTATATCTCATATAACTATCCTCTCTTTTGTTCAAGAGACAACAAATTTTCATCCATAGAAAACCACATGGAGGATTCTTGAAGAGAGTGTAGTCTGGTGACACACGTGGCATGTCAGATGACCTTTAAAGATAGTTTTATTCAACCAGATGTGGCTCATACCAGCACAAAGGACAATGAAGCTGAAGAATTGCTATGACTTCCAGACCACACTGGGCTATAGAGCTAGATCCTATCTCAAAAAATGAAAAACAAGTAAAAACACTTATATATAAACAGCAGTGACTACTAATTTGAAGGAGGAATTTACATGTGTGGCAAATGACAGACACTTTTCATATTAATCTCTGAAAGAGGAATTACAGCAGCAATGTATCATCCTAAATTTCTCCTTATGTACATAACACATGGTCCCAAGAAGAATAAATGGACTTAAGAATTTGAGGGAATATAGCTATGAAGTTTCCCACTAGGAAATTAAATCTGAAAGTCACTTGAAAGTAATGTGAGCTAAAATATAAACTGTTTCAGCATCTCAATTTCTTGATGCTTCCTAGATTGCGTACGATATACTTACTGAGATTGTGACAATAATTCCTCAGATTGAAAGGCAATGTAAAGAGATATGTATCAAAGTAAAACACAAACTATTTAAATCACTTTTATATATGACCAGGGAGGGTTTATTGTTATAGTAGCTGAGTGGTATGGGAGGTCCTTCTGTCTGTTTGTTGCTTTCATTGGTTAATGAATAAAGAAAATGCTTTGGCCTGTTGATAGGGAAGAACTTACGTAGGAGGGAAGACAGAACTGAATGCTGGGAGAAGGAAAGAGTCAGGGAGATGCCAAAGATCTGCTGCCAGAGTAAGACATGTTGCCGAAAATTAGCCAGTGAGCCACTGCCACGTAGCGATACACAGATTAATAGAAATGGGTTAAACAAACATGTAAGAGTTAGCCAATAATAAGTTAGAGCTAATGGGCCAAGCAGTGTTTTAATTAATACAGTTTCTGTGTGGTTATTTTGGGGCTAAGTTAGCCCAGTGGCCAGGACGAACAAGCGGCCCCCTTCCAGTAACAGTAGAGTACAAACTGGTTCTTAGCATAGATTCTGGTGATGGTAAATATTTGTCTCCTCCTTAGAAGAACAATGCTATCACAAGACACAGATGAGAGAAAGGGAATGATAGAAAGCATCTCACTGCATCAGCTCTGTTCCCTGAGAGATGCTATGGCGCTTGAGCTTTGCCTCTTCTGCATTCTAAACTATACACTGAATTGTGATCTTGCTGACATCATCCTTAGAAATAGAAAATTAGCAGGTACATATAATTATCAATCTATTTGACTGAAGAAAGGCTCTTGAAGCTTATTCCCATCAATCTTTTCTTTTGTCAAGCCCCTCATGGTCAAGACAGGGAGACATATATTTTCAATTTTTAAAGCCTAGAACTCAAATCACAGGGATTTTTCTTCCAAATATTCCCTCCGATGGGGTGACACATGAAATGAGTGATCATTAATACAGAAGGCTGCCATGAATATAGGTGAGCTAAGCCTCAATGTAACAACTTTCTAAACAGTTGATTGAACAAAATTGCAAGTGCTAGGCTCTCCAACAGCACATCCATAATTTCATATGAAGCTGGGTTCAGAGGTCAACAGCAGTGAGTGTTTCTGCCTGCCCTGAAACAGGCTTGGCATTGCACACTGTGGAGAGAGATCGCACAAACACATTTCAGAGTTCTCAGAGTCACTTGAACTTGTAGTTCAGCTAAAAAGGAAAGGATAAAAAAGGTTTGTTCTGTATTTGAGAAAATCATGATAAGAAAATGTGTATTTAAAATAACACTTTAATATGATCCATATAATATTCTGTAGTTAATCCAAGTAATTTAAAGATTGTTGATGGCATAAATTCACATTAATATACTTGTTTAGTCTTTATAATGCAAGCATGATATATGTATTGAGTTTATTTTAATTTTCACTTAGTTTAGTATTTGAATTTCTATGGAATCTGAGTAATGTCATAGAAATGGAATAATAAATCCAAAACTCAAGCTTAGGTCATCAGATCTCATGACTCAGACTTTTGCAATACGTTACACCAATATCAAGTACAGAAGACCCTTATCTGACATGTCACGGGGCCTCCTCTTGGGTCTGGTTTAGGGTGACACAGAGAAGAGGCAATAAATAATGATTGAGAATCAACATTGAGATTGAGATGTGACAGCTATATTAGCCAGTTTTCCAATACTGTAGGAAATACCTGAGATAAATTACAAGAAGCAAATCTCATTGTGGCTCACAGTCTGGAGATGCTAGGTCATAATAAGGTGCTACTTTTGTTCCCAGATCTTCAGTATAGGGTTCTAAATACATGTTGACTGTTGATGAAATGAACTGGTCACCTCATAGATTAAACAATGGGAAAAAACAGAGACTAATGTCTCAAAATCCTCCTTGGCATCATGATTCTTCAATACCTATGACCCAAGGCACTCAATCTATGCCCCATATTTTAAAGGTTTTACCACTTCCCAATCCAGTAATGGGATAGGGTCGGTTTGACACATGGGCCAATAAGAGATCTTCAAAATCTAAATGCAGCAGAGGTGGACTCCCTGAGTCTAGTAACCTAGTTCTGCCCTGTTCTGAAACAGCCCAGTTCTAATTTGTAAGAACTGGCAAGATGCAATGAAGAAAGAGTCAGGCTTATACAATGGCACAGAGTAAATTTTGCTGGTGATTTATAGAGAGAATTGTGGGCCCAGGAAGTGTCACAGACAGGGATATTCACAGGTTGTACATTAGCATCAAGAGAAGGCTGAATGACTGAGTCTAACATGCCATTGTCTAGGACAGACTGTACCTGTTCTAACTCAAAAGTGCTATCAAAGACGTCACGAACACTACGGACAAAGACCTTCTAGTCTTAAAGCTCCACATACCCCTACAATATCTACATATTTGCAGTGTCTTAGGGAACCACATGGAACAAGGTGACCAGGATTCTTCAGGGTCAGTCATGTTAGATGTCTCTGTAGATATGCCAAGCCAGAGACTTTTTTCCACCACTTACTGTGTGACTTTGGATGGTTTTCTTAACTTTCTGGATTTTCAGGCTCCACCAAAAATAGCAAGTGTTTTGTCTCATAATTTGTTAGAGTTACTTGAATTAATTAGAAATTTCTTAATATAATTCCTGAAAATTGTGACATAGTTATTATTTTTCATGAATACCTGCTTCATTTGCTAGGATGTAATGGAGAATGTTTGCATTTTTGCCTCTCAAGTGTCGCTCCTTTGTATTTATTTTCAATAATAGCAATAGAGTTAACATTAAAATATAACTGAAAAATAATCCTATATTCTTTTCTAAATATTCAAGTACAGAAAGGCCATATTCTGGCCTTGGTTTGCTTGAGAAGAAAGCAATTCTTTCTTTTCAGTAATTCTTTTCAACAACTGAAACTGTGAGTTTGATTGCTTTCACTAAAGAGGTTACAAAGCACAAATACAATTGTTGTTTATCGTTGATAATTTTTATGCAATGAATATTTTGATTCAGGTGGTTCTGAAGGCTTCAGTCTGAGGCTCCTTAGCATTCAAATCGCATAATACAGACAGTGTCTTCTGCAACTTCCATCCCAGATACCCTCCGCCACTTAAGTGTCAGTTGTCCAACACATTATTCTTACCTGAAAACTAGTATTTGCATACTAATCCTGGGAAACAGAAGAGTGGCTCAAACTTGGATTCTCAGTTTCTAGTGATTTTCCAATTAGCTAATTAAGAAATAAACATTTCTTTATCTGCCTACATACTACCCTTAATATAGCTTCTAAGCAACATATATTCTAAACATAAAAACACATAACTTGACAATTCAGGATGTTAGTCCTACACAAAGCTCAACCTTACATTGAGTTCAAACTCTTTATTCAGCGCTGGTCACTACTGAGGCTTCTCTGTGCACATCTCATCAGTTCTGAGAACCCAGTATTCAAATTGTCATTTGTGCCTTTCGATTTCATCTTATGAGTGCAGGGGATAGGAGAAATTTGGTACCTACCATTCAGTACTAACATGTGAAAGAGGAAACATAATAATCCTATAATAGTCCTTTCTCTTAGTGTCTTCCCTTATAAATGCTCTTATTACTAAAGGTACACTTATCCATGAAGTTTCTGTCCTACATATAGCTCTACAGATCTGAAGACTTTTGATTGTAGCACTGTTTTATGGTATTCAAGTTACTTAAACATATCTGGAACTTAGTAAACATGCTGGAATTTTGACTGTGTAATATTCATAGTCCTTATGAGGTCTTGTTGGAAAGAATAGATATAAAAATAATTATCATGTAAAATGAGAAAAGATTGTATTTAAAAATTCTTTAAAAATAAGAAAAATAATAACTGTTGTGGTACCAGATAGAAGGTGGTTGGTTAATATATTTTTCTATCTTCATTAAAATTGGTTGTATATATATATAACTTGATTCATATATCTCTGGTCTATTGCAGATTTTAGAAGATTCTATATCATTTATCCTATAGCTTCACAGATTAAACATTCTAAGTTAGCTGGGGATACTCTCTTAGTAATGTTTGCTTTCTTCAGTCAACATAGCAACAGGTTCTCCATATAATAGTGATAAGTTTACAGATTAAGCATAGAAACTGTTTTCCCCAAGCTACCATGACTATGAAATCCATAGAGCAGAAAATACACTGTATTTACTGATAGGGAAAGTTCAGGGACTTGGAATAGAGGCTTTGCATCAAGCTGTGCAGGGAAAACAGATGATAAATTTTAAGCCCTAAAATTTGGAGCCTATCCAGCACAGTGGCTTTTTGTTCAGGGTTAGCTTGACTGACATTTGCAAGCAGTTAGGTCTTCCCAATTCTGAAATAAGATATCCACAAATTTCTCAGAAACATATATGTGTGTGTGTGTGTGTGATTATACACACATATATAATGGATATTATAAATATATATAAAATAAACAAAATAATCTCCATTTAAAAATAGTTTTAAAAATACTATCAAAATATTTCCTTGACTTCCAAATGCTGAGCCAGTGTATTTAAAATTTACACATCTTACCCTTAAAAATCTATGTACTACTTTTCAGCAAATGATCATATTTAGAATAACACTGTTAACATTACAGGTTACTGTAGTAATGAAGGAAAGATATCAATGCTAAAGCATTAGTTAATTAATAACATACAGTGCTGAACTTTTCTCATGATTTCCATACATAATTTCTTTTGTACATTTACTGCTGGAAATTTTGAGTATGCATGTACATAAACATACCAACACATACAACCACATACAAATCCAGTTTCCTCTTTTTCTGTGTTATTTGGCAGTAAATATTTTAAGCAGATAATGTAGGAAAACATATGACTTATTATTGAAATCATGGAATTGGAAGGAAGAAGACAATGAAGATAAGGAGCAGATGCAGTTCTGAAAATAGGTGAGGGATAATGCTACCTGTTGGGTGTGCCCACTCAAGGGTAGCTACTGTATTCCTCCAAGGCTCCCCAGAACTCAGCTTGCTCTTGTTCCAGCTTTAGTGCTCATGACCTTGCTTGTTTCTCTTGTGGGCATTCTAAGAAGTGTATATTCGCTTCATGCTTGGATTTCACTTTCTTCCTTTGGAGTATACAGGAGAATGTCATCAAAGTAAGAACCCGAAGAGAGTGTGACTCTTCCTGTCTGTGGAAGACATAACAACCATACTCATTATATTGTTCCATAGCATTAACAGCTAAATAATTTTGACCAGATGTAAATAAGAGATTTTTAAAGAGGTTTTCTTTCTTTTCATCTCAAAGGCAAGAGTCGATCATCCCTTTCACCTATTTATTAAATGAATCTGAGTATAAAATTCATGCAGAGTTCTTAACATACAGATCTGTAGAGAGCTGTTGAATCACAGCCTGTTAGAGAAGTCTCAAGAACTTCAGTTTAGTGAATACTCTGCAATCTTTCTAATCAGACACATTTGGAAGATTTAAACTAGGTAGAAGTCTAACCTTTTCTTACTTTCCAACCAGTTAGATCAATTCAGTGTCAGAAATATTCAAACCTCTCCAGATTCTAACCCAAATGCCCCAGAACAACTGTGTCTACTAGTATATAATAAACAGTCAATTGCATCTTAAGAAGTAACCGGAGACTTTAATATAAATGGTATTTTTAAAAGCAAAGTCAAAAAAATGATAAGTGAAGGACCCTTGAAAGAAGCTAATGTAACAGTTAAGTTTTCAGATGGGAGAAACAGGAATGAGATGTGCTGCCTTTACTCCTGAAGGCTCAGAGGAGGGCCTGGAAATGAACTGTCTTGCCTATTATCTCTCACTTTGCCTATCGATTGTCTGTTGTCTGAGGTTTTCTGTCCAGCCTAGTCCTTGTCCTGCCTGGTTCCCACAGTTGTTAAGTCCCAAAGAAATCACACAGATGTCTACGCTAGTTATAAACTGATTGGCCTAGTAGCTTAGACTTCTTATTAACTCTTACAACTTATATTAGCTCATTATTCTTGTCTGTGTTAGCCACGTGGCTTGGTACCTTATTCGGCGAGGCAATAACATCTTGCTTCTTCTGTGACTGGATCATGACTGCTGACTTGTGTCCTCTTTCCAGAATTTTCCTGTTCTCATGGACCCACCCCTACTTCCTGCCTGGTCACTCCGCCTATACTTCCTGCCTGGCTACTGGCCAATCAGCATTTATTTAAAATTTAATTGACAGGGTACAGACCATGGTCCCACAGCAATTGTCTTAACCAGACTAGCATTTTGGAGTGGGGTGTATTCAACCCCTTCTTCGCTCTGAAATCCTGTTACAACTCAATCCCATGCCAACCAGCGCCTGTTTCCCTAAACCACATTTGAAAACAACACTAGATCTTGAGAGGGAAGCAGTGTCACTGTGGTTTGAAGTGTTTCCTATGATCTCTCCACCCACGTATATTTCCATCTGCAGCGTCCTTAAATGAATCACAGTCAAAATGCTTCATTTACAGAAGCTCAGCCAGGAGGACATGCCCTGGGCAGTTTATTCACAGATGAAGGTATTATTCACAAGCTTGATCAGATCATACAAAATTTGCACTATAACCACACACCCTCAGGAAATTCCTTTCATAAACTTAAATGATTATGCTTAAAAAGATAGTGTAGAAGAAGGAAACTAGGACCTGAAGGAGGTGGAGCTATTGTTAATTTGCATGTGCAAGACTCACAGAGGGTTTTTTTTTACTGAACACATGCCCCTCACATATAAACATGCCTCCCCTGGGGTACTATTTCCTACTCTTTAAAAAGTACTCTTCTGACAGTTCGGAAAAGAGGAGAGAATGATGAATTAAGTCAAACTGATAAATTATATTAATGATGGTTTCTATGACAACAAGCTCCACATACTTCATGGTTTAAGCAAGGATATATTAAGCAAACAATTCATCTGTGGAAAAAATGTGGTAAGACAGTGAAACAAAGGAAGCTCTGTTGATGCTTGGTTAATACTTATCCCCCATCAGATGGCGAAGAAGTTTTCTAGGTTAAGAATGAAAATTGCAGTGCAGCTTTGCATTATTTAGCTCTGGACTTCCCCAGGGTCCTTCTGGGGTGGGTTATAACCTACCTTATCATTTCTAACCAGGATATTAGTGTGTTTTCACTGGCCGTTATCACCTATACAAAGTTCCTATGGTCTATGGTCACTCTGAATCTGATCCTGAAGAGCTTAAGTTGGCAGACCACTGCATGAATATAAGATTTGGCATTGAGCGTTGGTCAGCAGAATGCTCTGCAATGGATACTTCTGCTGCTACTTCCAGCTCTTGCTCTGAATAAAGAAGCCTATCTATTATTAAAACCTCTATTAGTAGTGGTAAGATTGCACTGTTCTTTACCTAATTGGTTTTTATTACTTTGAAAACCCTGGGAGTGTGGAACGCAAATGCACATTTGCTAACAGTTGTTCTCTTTTCTATTGTACTCACTGGAGTTGCTTTCAGAACATTTAGGTTTGCTTAACAGGAAAAAGAGGGAAAATATTGAACAGCATTTGGAGTACCTGGAAAGAGAGAGACTACTAACCCAGGATTTGTCTAGCCATAATCCACTGGCACTAAATCCTGTTGAATGCACATTATATATGTGGCTTTTCCTATTACATTTTAAAATATAATATAGCTGATAATATGCTGGAATTGTAGCATTATTATACAGGAACACTGTTGTTCCTTTCTCTAAATTGGTCTTGCAACTTTTGTTTAATCGTTTATTCATGTAACTGAAGCAAAGTAACAATGGGCTTTCATGCTTTTAATTGTTGGATATAGAATGCCTTTCTTTAGAGTCAGGTGAGGTATTGGAAAAGGGGTGTCCTTTGGCTACCCTTAATCATTAATGTCTCCTTCCCATGAGTTCTCTTTATTGGTGAGCTGTAGTTTGCTTGAAGCACAGTCTGGAGCAACGTTGTGTCCTCATTTCTAGCAGTAGGGTCCACAGCAGAAGCACCAGTGTTCCCACTGGTGACTCTTTTCAAAGAGCGCTGGTTTTCTTTATTTAAATACTTTCTATCATGCAGATGATCAAATCTTCTGCATATTTCTGGTTTACCATGCCTTTAAAAGCATAGTGTGTGGGCATGGTTTGCTATCTTCTCCCTCTTCCTTGACCCCAGAAACTATGCTTCTATTTTTAGAAATGATGTATTTTTGTTATTAATTTGTATGAGTGTGTGTGTGTGTGTGTGTGTGTGTGTGCGTGCGTGCGTGCACGTGTGTGTGTAAGAGGATGTCAGACCCTGTGGAGAAGAACATGTAGGAAGTTGTGAGCCACCTGCTATGGGGGCTGGGAACTGAATTCTGATCCCATGCAAGAGTAGCGAATGCTCTTGACTGCTAATACACCTCGCTCACAGGCCCCATGCTTCTCCCATTTCCCCTTCTTCATTGAAAGGTTTTGTGAAGTCAATGTTTAGGATTGTGAATTCAGCTCTCACTTTTCCCTTTGTTAAATCTACACCTGGATTTTTAGCAATGTGTCCCCCAAACAGTCATGAAATAAGTATTAGAATATATACTATTTCACAGATGAAATAAAGGTCTAGAAAAATTACTGAAGTATTTCACTGTTTCACTGAATTATTTCAATGTCCCCCAAGGTGAAGTATATTACACTCTCTAATTTATAGGCATGAACATTGAACAAGAAAAAGGTGAAGTCACTTGTCCTAAGTTTTCCACTTACTAGGAAACATGGACTCCATCTCAGGAGATCTAGGAGGTTCACAGACCCTGTCTTCAATACCACTCAGTGCTATCTCACAGAGTTCTCTCTAGAATGTCACCATGATTCCTTTTCCTTTCACCCCTCACTGTTCAACTCACCAGAAAGTCATCAGCTGAGTGCTCAGTAGGAGCCAGCTCCTAGTCTCTTTCATGATTGGCTTTATCCCCCTGCCCATGAATTGTATCCAGGAGGGAATCCTTAACTGTAAAATCATGCTTTGGCTTTCAAGCTCCAGGAGCTCTTCTCTGGTGGTGAAGAGGAGCTGGGAAGGCAGCACTGGGGAGCAGCACCATCATTCCTGTCCCCTTTCCTAATTATTCATAATTTCACTAGGATCCTCTCATGCCCCAGTCTCATCACTGTAAATTTATTCAATTGCTCTTTCTCTTTGACCTCCAAATCTAATCAGTTCCTAAATGTTACTGATCTCCCCTTTTAAAATTCATCTTCACAGCCGTAACTCTACAGGGGCCTTAATCACTTAATTTATGAATTGTAACCTCAGTGTGTGGCCAACCTTTGTTCCCACAGGTTTTGTCCACCACAAGCCAGTTATCCACAATCTTAAGTGCCAACCTCCCAACAGGCTTCTGCTTGTCTTCTGTGACATGGAACAAATACTAACTCCTTTCTGAAGCCATTTGGGTCACTTCAGGTGCCTTATCCATGCTCCGAGGAGCAATTAGATGCTGTGCTGTACATCACAATATGACGTCACTTCATTGCCTTTAAATTCCTCATGGTCTGACGACATATCTGTAATATATGACATCTATCATAGAAATTTGAGCATATAAGTGAAAAAACAAGTGACAGAGGCATAATGACTCTTTAGTTGACATTTTAACATGTGCAAACTTCTCAGCAGGGTCATAGCAACCAATTTTCCTGCTCTTGCTCTCATTAAGCTTGTCTTTGAGACCTGGTGGTTTGGCCCCAGTTTGCTCAAGAAGATATACTCCTGTTTTCTTCATTAAAAAGTTCTTCTCATTTCCTCTTTCGTCATCGTTTTCTTTTTATAAAGTACTATCCCCAGTTATTTGTGCCCCCACCAATTATAAATCCTTGTTTACAAGAATATAATCACTGCTTTCAAATAGTTACTTAAAGTGGTTATGTTCTCCTGAAGGATTGGTGTCATGTAATTTAGCACAATTTCTATCAGATGTTAAGAGGCTAGGATTGTATTTCCAACTCTAATCTTTGTCACCTTGGTCAGTTACTTTCTATCTCATTTTTAAAAAGATGATTAAAACTATTAGTGATTTTACAAATCTGCTGTCACAATAAAATGAATGTCCATATGGAAAAGACAATATTGTCAAATCCTAAACTTTAATGTTATGACTATAAACAATTACACAATGGAAGTATAGTAGATGATTGTACCTGGCTTCTCCGTACCACACGACCAAAGGTGAACCAGAGACAAATGGCCACATATCAATACTATGTTACATAACTGGAATATCCATGATATACAGGCTTCCTTTCGGATGTGTAGAACACTAGCAAATTATCCTTCATGACTTTTAAACAAATGCACAGTCTATGAATAATTACCATGATTTCTAAACTTTCAATGGCACCAAATCATCAGAAACATCAATAGCGATAAGTAAACAAATATTTAACCAAATCAATGAACTTTCAAATGTTGATTTCCCCGTGCATTTAGAATTAGGATGTCAAGTCTGTCTCACTTAAGGTCCGTAACTATTCAAGGCCTGGATGCTTCTGTGGCAGAGCCTCTGTTTGTCTTTACTTATAGCGTCGTTTCTCAGTAAAGGCAATATGTTTGTAAGTAGCTCCCGTGGTTTGAAAAGGAACAAAAGAATCACATTCCAGTCTTGGTGTCTCATGTAGAGCCCTGTCCTGTTGGGGTCAGCAAGTTGGCATCTTGCCATCCAGAGACGGTGTCTTTTATAATGAGAAAGTTAAAGAGATAATTATGGAAATTAATTCCTGAACTGCTCTGGCCTATGAACTTGGCCAGGCAGAACTTTGAATATCAAGGGCACTGCTGCAATGCAGAACAGAAACAGAAAACCTTAGCTTGGCAGTCTCTTAGGGAGTGTATTTTTACACAGCCTTAAGCAGTCTTATTTAATAAGTGTATGCACTTCTGTGTGTATATGTCAGGTGTGATTTTGTTCTCTGAGTATGCTTGTCAACTAATACAGCTGACCCATTAGCCAGTCCAACTTATTGGGCTACATAGGATAAATCACACTTAATGACATCAGCTTGCACTACAAAAATGGAAACAGGAAATAATTAGGATAAGTGTATTTTAAATGCCAGCCACAATGAATAGCAATAATAATAAAATGATAATACTAGTAGTAGTAGAATGAAGAATGAAAAGGAAAAAAAAAACAGAATATGACCCCTAATCTACCCATTTCTTCCCATCCCAAGCACTGCCTAATCTCCTTCTGTGGATAGATGAAAGAATATTGCAGGTCTTGTCACTGGCCTACCACGTTGCCCTCTTAGGTCAGGGCCAGGCTGAAGGTATGAAAATCAATGCCGAGAAATAGATTTCCTAGGTTTTAAAATAGTCTTTGTCTGTAATATGATTTATTTTCAACCAGTAAAGAGTTAGTCTAACATCATGCTCCACTAACATGAGGAGCAGCAGCCATATTACAAATGAGGATTCTGAGAACTCATTTCAAAAATGATCTTCCCGGAATTCTGCATGGCTTGGAAGGACAGATCCAGAAGTCATATCCATGTACCACAAAAAGGGAAGGAAAAAGGACTACATATTTCTCTTTTCTAATACTGCCAAGGTACACACCTCCTATAATTTTTCAGAGACCCACACTATAATTCTCTCTCTGTCCTATGATCTGCCTCCTTTCTCTCTCTCATTAGATTTAATTCAGTAATCACACCCTACAAGCCGTTCAAGCAGAAACACCCTTGCTGCCTGCAACTTTCTCCCGCTGGTCCCTGAATATTACTCTAATCTCTGTGTACACATAGTCTTTGCCTCAGACAAGGAGGGTTTCTCTATCATTTTCCTTGTCTACAGATCCAAACACTATGCCACAGTGTGTGTCCACGGGGTTTGGAATTCTATCACTTTAGAGTGCTAAAACCAGGAAGACTATTAGCCTTCCTTAACAATTGCTCCTTAATTTAGAGTTGTTTCCTCCTTTTCTCCCTTTGTTTTCTCTTGTTGTCAATGCCTGCTTTTTGTTATGGTGGCTGCTGTTGTTTTTAATAAAAATTTCATTTTTTTATTTCTATCAGAAATCCTTACAATGTGTTTTGATCCTTATCACCCCTAATTAAACTCTTTCCCAATCCAGCCCCTTTCTCTACCTCACTTATTTTGTATCTGTTTATTACTTTGAACCCCTGCAGATCAATTTCTGCCTGTCAAATTTTCTTCACTGTGTGTTTTTTTCTGGAGCTTGGTCAATACAACAGGGGCTACACTCTTAGATAAAACTACCCCCCCTTCACAGCATCTAGCAATGGCACATGAACCCCAAGGCTAGGAGTAGTGTTTTATATCAAAATCCCCTCTCCATGCTGGGATTTGATCTGCCTGGGCTAACTCAGACCTTGGACATGCTGTCACAACCACTGCGACTTCCTATGTGCACTTGTCCCACTGTATCCAGAAGACACACTCTTCTTGTAATCTTTACTCTCTTTGGCTCTCACGTTCTTTCTTTCCTTCTTCCACAGTAATCCCTAAGCCTAGGGAGAAGAGACTGATTCACACACACACGCACACACACACACACACACACACACACACACACACAGAGAGAGAGAGAGAGAGAGAGAGAGATATGATAGATAGATAGATAGATAGATAGATAGATAGACAGATATAAAGATAGAGATAAATATTACATTTGGGTTTGAATAACTTTGTAATTTCCATTTTCTGTGCCTTGCCCCATTATTGGTCTCTGTGTTAATCATAATCTACTGTGTATAGAAACTTCTCTGATGAGACTTGAGAGATGCATTAAACTTTAGGCAGCATGACAAGTCACTGAGAGTCTGTTGTATATCCTGACTGGACCCCATACTTAGCCCAGATCACTACCCTTCTTCTGAAACTCTCAAATGTTTCTGTGACAGTGCTCTCCTTTTACAGCTGAGAGTTTTCTTTTTCTGATGCCTGTTTTCTCTGCATTTAAATGCCTGCTTTGCTTTTTGTCTGTTTCTCTTTTGAATTTCCCTCTTACACGCCAATTTGTTTTCTGTGTGTGATGATCTTTTGGTATTCCCCACATGAACTTGGGAATGCGGTTTCTTGTGGCTTCTTTTCCACCTTGTGTGGCAAGTATATGTCAATTCTTGTTTCCTCTGGGATAAGTCTGAGCAGTTGCTGTTGTTGAGTGATATGTGCACGTTCGTAATAAAATGGCTCTGTGTCTCTGTGCTGCCTCCTTTTGTATCTTTATGCACGAGCAGCATCACTGAAAGCAGAGCTAAAGCACAACAACCTTTAACTGCACAGTCCACAAAATGCTTTGTGCTCGCAAATGACCAGGCAGCATTGACTTATAAGGTGGAGAAGTTAAGAGGTCTAAAGAGGCCACTGTTCTATATTTTTAATAATTTCTCTTATGCAAAGGTCTAAAGAGTTGTTGATTTACCTTCTAAAGGATCAAAGAAAAGTCATAGCAACCTGTGCTTTTATATTAGGCAATAAGAGTGAAGACATAAGCACAAGTATATTTTGACAGGAAAAAAATGATGGTTCCATAGACCCATGTGGGCAAGAACCATTTATGTCTGGCACCAATAGGCCTTGCGCATCCTCATAGGACTCTTGTGGAGAGCCTCTGCCTTTGATCATATACTCCCCCTAATTTGTCATCACAACCATTAAATTTAGGGTCTTTGTTATTGTTATTTTATAGTTAGAAGCAATTTTTGAAAACATGATGAAACAACTGGAAGAGAAATAGAAAATGGAAGTAAGTATTGAAAGCAGACTTTGTATGCTCTAACCCCTCTTGAACATTAAAGTAGCATTTATTTGTTTGCAAGACAGCACAGTTTATCTTATATCTACATATAAGCATACATACTATATGCAATACGTGCACACATACACACATATATATACATGCATATATATATACAAAAGATATAACAAAAAGACAGATAAAAATAAATATGTTACAATAAATTTAGATCATTTCTCCTTAGAGGAAGGAGATAATTACTTGAATACAATATGTGTAATATAAAAAAGCTCCCAATAGTACAATAATTAAAATATATGCAACTTTATTAAAAATTAAATTTGTAAGAATATGACCCAAGAAAATGAGTGTGTGAGGACAGAAGAGTGAAAGTGATATTTATTTGACATCTGTTATGTGTTCAAATACACAGTTGGCTGCATTCACATAGAGGAGTTAGTTTAATCATCTCAGCTGCCATAAAGCTAAATGGTGGTATCTCTGTCTTTATAACTATGGGAATTGATGCTCATATAAATTATGCCCTTTGCCCAATAAAGTTCCATCAGCCTGATGTATGATAGAAAGCATGTTCAATTTCCGATGACTTGACTTTGAAAGGATATTTTTTTAAAAACCTGTTAATTGGGAAATCTACTTTTTTTCATTTATCATTAATTATTTTCTCCACTTATCATGTTGGTAATGATGATATGAAGCATGGTACATAGTCCTTTCTTCTCAACTGAGTAAATTAATGTAAATTACTGGAGGTCCACACTGGTGTTCATAGACTTGAATGATTTCTTAATTCAGTTTGACTATGTGCCCTGCCTGGTTCTTTGAGATAGGGTATCTGCATTGTAAGTCATCCCACAGATCCAGGTAAGAGGAGCAGGTCCTTGTTCCCTAGTTACACAGCACTGACTAGTTCTTTTGTTGCTACTTCCCTTTTTGAGTCACAAATTGGTCACCTGGAAGACCCACCTAGCCTCTGCCATTGTCTTCCTATACCATAGTATGTCCATCCCATAATGCTCTGCTCCATTTACCTCTCTCTGCTTGTCATCCTCACTAAAGCTATCGCAGAAGGAAAAGTTTGCAAACTGGGTGACAGAGTGTGATCATGGGTTGAGGTCCTTAGTCAATGTCTGCAGGGTGGAACTGATGTTGCGACAGGAAAAGGAGACAGATGCATGGTGACGTGAAAGAAGGTTCCTGGGGAGAACTGCACCTGTGGATCTCCTATGAAGCTGATCGATTTAACAGAACTCCATTATGAACTGATTATGGAGCAGTTGGAATGTTGCGGTCCACAACCCATCACAATTTATCTTGGGTTATTTTTAGCCATATTGATCACCAATCCTTGCCCACCATGGTGACTGACCTAAAATATGGGTAATCCACAGGCAAACCCTTTGTAACAGATTAATTTAACAGACCACTAGCTTCTGCCAGTGAAAAGGCTGATCTGATCTGATCAGATAGCTTCTGTCGCCTATAGCAGAGAGTTCCCTGCTTTGTTGACACCTTTCTACCAGGTGATTCCACCAATATATTTGGAAAGTACCTTCATTTATCACTTTCAGTTCTCTGATACTATTTAAACTTCATAAATCTGCTGCCATGTTGGAACATGGAATTTCTGGACCATGGCCACTTGGTTCCACAATAATCCATCTCTTATCCCCTTTGAGCTCGGAGTGTAGTTTTGTGTTTACAGAAGGGACCAGCCACTAGACGCAACCTTTCCCTTTTGGCAGTCCTTGGAAACAGAGCTTCAAGGAATTGAGGATTTGAAACTGGTAAGTCTTCAAGGGTGGTGTAACAGTGTTGTGCCCTTCAGCAGCACACAGGTCTCCACTGGTGCTATAGTCCAGGGTCTTTCATAGAAGCAAAGCTGATGTCACATACCCCGACTATTACCAAAGAGAAACAGACCTATCAGCTACTTTCAACAGCATTTATAGTTTTAAATATAGTTTTATATACATTTCTCAAGCTCCTTCAAAATCTGCAGGACAATGAACACCTCTGGCTGATTACATTTGTCTTCCTTGAAGCAGGGTCTGCTGAATACCAGTAGCCCACATGAACTCCAGTCCCTGGGTAAAGATTGAAGGTAGTCATTAATTCTCTTAGATTCCATTTAAAAAATGTATATGTTTCTGACTGGGAATCTAAACTGCTACTATTATTGATGTCATTTTAGAATTGTGAAAATTAAATAAGCATAAGGCCATACAATATTTGATGCAAGATCACACAGTATCATTTAGAAAATACCAAAAGTAACAAATGATCCACCTCCTCCTTGCCCATCTTTCCTCTCAGGCCAATTCTTAGATGTCAGCTGGGAAGCAGGAGTAACCCATACCCGGGCTAAATCGATGATTTCTGTTTGTTCGGTTGGTTTTCCCTTCTAATCTTTCCCTGGCATCTACCTCTACATGTTTCTAAGACATGTCAATCTGAAGAGGCACAGGAAGCCGTAGGAGCTTTGCATCCGTAGCAAGCGGCTCCAACCCTTAGCTCAGCTCCAAAGCTGGTGCTCCAGCACACCCTGCTTCCCTTGTGCTTAATTCTTGGTTTCACCGTGCAGTTCCCACAACATGTGCTCCTTCCCCGAAGTGTGGCCATTTCATCTCTGTCACCGGGCTTTTAGTCAAATGAATGTAAAACACTTAGCCACGAGACCTGGCCTGAGTTGGTGCACAATGTCAGACCTCATTTGCTTAAAAGTAGAAATAAAGTCATCTCCCCGTTTATCTCTAGCTTTCCACAGACAATGCCAGTCGCTGATTTTAATCTCTTGTGATAAACTGCTTGGCTTTTCTCACACATGGATGCAATACTGAAAGCAAGCAAAGAGAGCAGCCTTGGCCGCGGCTTGGCTAAAGGTGCAAAGGCTTGTCTTCTCAGAGAGATTATTTCCCCCTGAGTCTCGTTCTCTATCTCTCCTGCACTCAACACATGGAGGGAATTCAGATACAGGAGTGCAGCTCCATTTATTCTGCTTCAAATCAGCATGCAATATGTGATACACACATACATGGGTGTGTTTCAGATTTACATATGCAACAGCTTCTTTCAGGGCAGTGTGGGGAGAGAAGGACGCCCTGTAGGCCAGGCTATGTTTGGAAACTACGAGTGATGGGAGGAGATTGTATCCAGAGGCAAATATTTAGACAGCACTGCATAAGGCCCATTTCTCTGTTGATTCCTTAGGCAGCCTTTGCATGAACAAGTGTGCACAGTTGGATAACTTAATGAGACACTGGTGAGGGAAAATGAAGCCCTCCCTATGTCCCCCACATTGCACTGTTAATAAGGGGGGCAATCTTTTTTATATATCCCTATATCGGCAAAATAATGAATATACTTTCTAATTTCCCTTCAATATTGTCCGACTAATCTGTTTCCAGCTTGCCCGTGTACATACACACAGGCCTGCATAGATATGCATACAAAACATAAGTCAGCAGGCAGAATGGCTAGAAACACAATACAAAGTGGAAGGAAGCTGATCCCCACATCTCTATTCATTTCTCCTAGCATTAACTGCTGAGTTATTGACAATGGATTTGTGCTCAGCTTGAGTCAGTTACATATTTCATTGGAACTGACAGGTTACCATCTACCTATTGGCATCCTGCTGGTATCACAGGTGACACACTTGTAAAGCTGCTGCATGCTGGCCATGTTTAAGATGAACATTTTTTGGAGAGATTTACCTAAAACGCTGTTAAATGGCTCCTTGTAGGAAACAGTTTTCTTTGAGCCCTAGAGAAAAAAAAGAAGATTGGGTGACTTAAGAAGCCCTACCACAAAGAACAAGCAGTGACATAGAATTCATCCCTATCTAATAAAAGTCACTCTCTTTTTAAATTTTCATTATTTTGACAATTTCATTTATTTATATATCATCATAGTCAATATTGCTTACCCTCTCTTATCCTCTTTTACCCATTCTGACTCCATTCATCGACCCAAGCAGTCACCTTCCTGTGTGTGTGTGTGTGTGTGTGTGTGTGCAGATCTAATGCATGTGACTACAACTGTTTTGTGTTCGTGATTGAAACAGCCTGACATATCCAGGAGACAGTGTTTCATAACATTCTTCCCCATACCCCAGCTCTTATCTTTTTTAACTTTATTCTGCATGATGTTCCTTGGGCATTGAAGGGGATGATATGAACATCCTCTTTAAACCTAAACATTCAACCCTCCCTTATTCACATAACTGGCTAGTTACTAGATATGACATTTTCATAATGAAATATAGACTACCTTTTCACAATTAGGAATATAAGAATATTGCTAAAGGATGTGTCAATTCAATCTAATCATTCAGCTTCCTTTACTATGTAAATTTCTAATTTAATTTAATTTATAGTTGTACAAGTTCTGCCATGCTAATAAGGGTCATTCAGGTCCTGGTCAAAGACTAAAATTCTACAATATTAGTTAACAATTACCTGCTATGTTTTTGAGTCCTTATTTTTAGTTGAGTCCTCTTTAATGCTTCAGGTAGGTTAAAAATCTGATACGTGATTGTTGGGAGGGTATGTGTGTGTCAACAAAACTATAGTAATGATTTAAGGTAGTTATGCTTATAGCTTTTTGAAACACACATTTTTATCATTTCAATATTACTGCCATAAGGATCCCAGAAATACTCCAGAGGTTCAGATAGAGCAATTCTATCCAATTTGGAATCTAGAGAGGCCATTTGATGTTGCCACTGAATGCTGGCTCAGAATAACTAAAGTAATTTCCTCAGGTAGAATTGAATCAGTGTTTTATAGTTATCAACAACAACAGAAGAGCCATCAGGATTAAGAAGATTCTGGGTCATTTTCTAAGCGTCTGTAGTTTTATTTAGCTGGAATTTCAGGCATGCTGCTTCAATTCTCTGTCATGTAGGGTCTTAAGTGTCAGGTAAAGTAATTAGGATGTAATTGAAAGTCCTGAGTGGCTAATGATGGTTTTTCAGCTTAGGATAATAAGATAATAGCCGCATTCTAGAAGATTAATCTGTCAGCAGTGTGCAGAAGGAAGAAGACCAAGTATTTCAGGTAAAGACAATGTGTGTCTCAACTATCATAAGAGTGGCACAGAAGGACATCTGTTCTACGGATAAATTACCTTACTCTACGACATCCTGAATGTGGCTTAAAACTGAAGCCTGAAATAGTGACAGCAAATTAACTGGCAAGAGAAATGTGAAGAGAAACGTAGACAAGAAAGAATAGTTCTCTTGGACTGTTTGAGGGAAGGCTGCTTAAAGCACTGCACAGATAAGTGTGGTCCTTGCCCTTCATCAAGGAAACATTTGTTTGCAACAGGAAGAGACCATTAATTACAAACACAACCAACCAATCAGACTCCAGAGCCCAGCACCAGTGGATATGTTTACAAAAGATCTACTGCACCCAAGACTTGGGTATTGTTTCAGAAGAAGAGGAATAAAGATTATAAAAGTCATAGGATTGGGGAGTTTGCTATGATATTTTGTCTCCTAGGAAAGTCACAACTACACCCTTACAATCTTGACTTCATGACTGCCTAAATATCAGCTGAATGAGGACAGCAATAGATATTGTAATATGAACAAGGAAATGCTCATCAGGCTTCAAACCTACACACAGAGTTATAGGCAGCTAAAGGGTGCTGGGATCAGAAGAAATAGCCTTCTCCAGAGAAAAGCACAGTAATTGATTCTCCAATATCAAGTGGTCTGTCCTAAATTAAAATCCATATGAGTATTATTACACAGAAAGATTATACATACATGTACAAAGGACTATATATATATATATATATATGTATATATATATATGAACATATATATATATCAGCATTTAATAAAAATAAAGGTCATGAACTTGAAGGATAGAAAGAGGGGTTATGCAAGTGTTTGGAGGGAGGATAGGGAAGGGGGAAATAATGTAATTGTTCTATAATCTCAAATAACAAAATATAAATTTTAAAAGCACCATGGACAGAGGCATATAGAGCAGTTGGGCAAGACCTGAGTACTGCAAAACTGTTTCTAAAGAAATAATGCCCAAGTTGAGGAACTGGTGAAATCATGAAAGAAAAATTACATTTAGTGAAGAATAGGGCCCTATGGCATGTAGTAGGCTGGGGGACCAGTAACTGTGTTAGTGGTAAGGGATTTGTAGATAATGAATGAATTCAATTGTTAGGCCAGACTAGGAATAGCAGTTTATTAAGTACACTCCAAGAGTACAATAAGCTGGATAGCACCTAAAATATAACTTGAGTCTTATGCCATGACTAGGGTGGGGATGGGGTCTTTGTTTCTCATTTTGGAGAAATAACTTTATGGTTAGGCGGTGAGAGCAACTGTCTGATTGTAGTTTTCTGTGCTATATAGTTCATACCATATACAGAAACACAGTCCAGTTTTAGCTAGTGTGTAGTTTTGGGAAGTCATTTGAGCTTCTATGTATCTCCTTTCCAGTTCTGTAAGCTATTTCATGCTAAGCATGGTTATGCAAATGGTCAAAGAATCTGACTGTGGAATGTCTGGCTTTAGTTCTGTGATGGGCAGTTACAGCATGCCAAGGCCAGCAGTTTTGGGTTTCTGGGACATGCCAGTGAAAATTCCCTGTGGAAATGAGCTCCAATTCTAGTCTCTTATTGATGGCCTTCTGCCAACATGACAGACTTCAGGGAGAACACACTTTAATGGAGCAAAGAAATATTAGGCCTTGGTGAAGCTATCACAGGAAACTTGATTCTCAGAACAAAACAAATACTGGTTTAGTTGCTCAAGAAAACCTAAATAAATAAATAATGAGCAAAAATGCAGTGTAAACAAGAAAATTCAAAGGCGAAAGTGGTAAATTTTAATGAGAGATTAAAGAGAATAGGAGCTGAGTCTGTCACTCCAGGTATGATATTGCATTGTCAGCATCTTCTGGGAGACTTCCAACAAGGTAGCTTTGAAGTGGAGACCATGGACACGGCAGTAATCCGTAGTAACTAAGAAGAGAAGACACAGGTGGTTCATGCAGGGGGTCTCAGAGTGAAGAAGGGGATCAGAGAAATGGATAAATGTTTAGAGTTTAAGGATACAGAAACTGTACGTGTTTATTATTTTCTTGGTTCCTATCTGTTAAATTCCTCATTAATTTTTGGAACCAAGGAAGAACTGGATCTTTGTGAGGAATAGTGAAAAAGGAAAGATTAGAAACAAGAAGACCCTGTTGGAACAAAAGAAGGAAGGGAAAGGTGAGTAGAAGCAGAGGAAAATTTGAGAACAAATTAGTCAAGAAATTAAAAGGGATTAATAGGACAGTCTCAGTGACAGCATCACTTAGTTCTAAGAATGAGAGAAAAAAATTGTTTGTTTCTTTTTTCTGTTTTTTTATTGTTTAATTTACTAAGATTTTTCTCTATGTACTCTGTAGTGCCCTGAAGCTCAATATAGAAACAAGACTGGCCTTGAACACACAGCATCTTTCTGTCTCAGACTGAGATACTGAGATTACATGAGCATGCTCCAATATCCACTTCTTTAATTTTCACCTGTTACTGCACAAAGCTGATGTAGATGCAGAGGAATGTCGTGATAGAGAAGAAGTTTAATGTTACATTCATCAGTCTATCTTTTGACATAGGGAAAAGGCCATGAAGGCCAAAGATCCCCAAAACAGGACAGGGGAGTACAAAATAGAAAAAGACTGGAGATTGGACTGAGGCACCAAGCAAACCTTGTCTGTTCTTTCATTTTGCCTAGGGCCAGCTGTGCTCACAAATCTCTCAGATTGTGTTCTTAATTCAGCCTGGGAAATCAATGTGCCATATCATATTGACAACACGGAGCAGGGCAGGTTTATTCCCGTCACTTCAGCTGTCACAGACTTGGACCCACAGAGGGGCCTTCCCCTCAGTTCAACCACAGAAAATATAATTACAAGTAACTCTAAGCAAACAGCAGTGATGCATTTTAAAAATAGAGCAGAGCTTCCACCCCATACAAGCCATATGAGACTCACAAGTATTAACCCAGAAGGAGAAAAGGAAAGAAAAACATGGGATGACCTGGGAGGAGTCTGAGAGAAATAGGTCCTTCTATCTTTGAAGAAGCAATCTTTTTTGACAGGGAGGTGAAGGCTTTTACTGTTACTGGGTTTTGAGCTAATTGAAAAGGGAATTTCCTCCATTTCTGCCTCAGGTTAAAAAAAAGGAGTTGTTGATGGCAGAAATATCTATGTCTTAATTCAGAGATTCTACTTGTAAGCTTATGCTATCGAAACAGAGTGGCTTTAACATTTTCGAAGAAAGCTCTTCCCTGGAAACAGGGTTTTTCAGGGTTCCCTGGAAAGGCATAACCAAAGAAAATACATAAATATAAAAGAATGTCACTAATATGGGAATTGACTCTCATTAATCTGAAGGGTTAGTAGGTCCAAGATACCTGCCTGCAAGGTGGGGAAAGAGGAAAGCTGATGGTTTCATTCACCATGAAGCCAAAATTCTGAGAACCTGAGGCCAGTTTTCCAGTATTGGAATCCAGGGTGATGAGAACATGGAAGCTTTAGTTCCAAGGAAAACAGAAAAAGATGAAGCCTCCAGTTCCAGAAGAGGGTGTATTTGCTTTTTCACTCTGTCTGGACCTTCACCTGACTAGATCATTCCCACCCATATTAATCTGCTCTTTTCAGTTTACTGGCTCAAGGACTAAAATGTTAGAGAAACTCACAGACACATTCCTATCAATAATTCTTCACAATTTAGGTGAGTTCCTCTTTCTGTGCTAATATGAAAGTAATCATCATGGCTGTACAGACAAACATTAAAGATGATGAAGGTGGTCTGAAGAAGTTTGTCGAATTTTGTAGTTACGAAAGATATTTTAATAACATTAGCTATCTTAACCATGTCTGACCAAACTAAGTTTTTCCTTGAAGACTATTTTCATAATTAGCTTTTACAAAGATGCAAAATGTCTTTTATAGTATTTGTTCACATGGCAGAGCCAACTAATATTGAAGAATTCAATGAAAGACAACATGTAGTCAATTCTGTTCTAAGTCTTTGGTGACTTTGGCCCCTGCCGCCTTAGAGGACATTAGATGATTCTTAAATAGGTAACACAAAGATGATGTTGCAACCAGCAGAGTTGCAAGGAACAACAAAAAAAATTCTGTATGGATCTGACATTTAAAATATCTGAGTGTATATTCCATGCCTTCCTAGTCATGTTTTCTGCAGAACAATAAGTGAGCTTTGGGGGGAAACTTTACCCAAATTACCAAATTTGCTTCTTTTTAATCTCTATGTGTCAGTAATGTAGTATATAGTTCTGTGTAGGAAAATAAAAATAAATAAATTTCTATTATACAAATATGTATTACACAGTACAGGCCGGATAGTCCAACAATGACTGTCTGCACAATGAAGAGGGTGAGAATCTGATATCTTTTTGGTCATGTAGCTGAATGGCTCAATAGTCTCAAGCCAGTACTGAAACCTAGAGGACTCCTGGAGAGTGGCTGGTTTTAGTTCACATTGGAAGGGTGCAGATGCTGAGTTCTGATGGCAACTAACGATCATGGCACTCACTGCTTTTGCCTCAGATCTCTTTAAATGTGGGTTGCTGTAGGAATGTAGTGCTCACTCTGGGAGCTGGTCTTTACCCTCTTAGGTACTCCTCCCAGGAAATACCTTCACAAACCCACCCAAAGGCATACGTCTAAGAATCCAGATATACTCAAGTGGACATCAAAGATTAGCTGTCACAAGTAACAAGTGAACTTATTTTCCACTTCAGCTATATAAAAACTGGTGACATAGCTGATGCCGTCACTAACCCTTCTTATTCAGGAGAGAATGGAGGAGAGTCATTGGGATATGTCAGCATTTGTGATGAGTTTGTTTGCCTTTGTTGTCCATGATAGCCAGTCATAGGAATGACCACTTAAGTGTTAATATGTCTGTTCTACACACTGGCCAAAATTTCTCACTACAGGAGGCTCAGAGACTGAGTGGGCTCACCTGGAAAACTCTTCTCAATCATATCTTAATGAATTGAAAAATAGAGAAATAAATAATGGGAGCTGTAGGATAAATTAGTAGTTAAGAGTACATGCTGCTCTTGGAAAGGACCCATATTTGGTTCCTTGCATTTACAATTGCCAGTGACTCCAGTTCTCTGGGATTTGATGCCATATTCTTGACCCTGAGGGTACCTACACTCACACATGCATATTCTTTTTTTTTATAACTGTGGCTCTTTGTTTCATTTTATTTTTTTACATGTCATTTTTTTAACATTGTTTTATTTTTTACCATTCAAAAACATAATTAAAGAAATAACATTTTTTCCTTTCTTCCCCTTTTCCCGGTCCCCTCCCGCTACCCCCCCACCCCTCCTCCCTCTCCCTTCTTCCTTGAAAGAGGGCATGGTGCCCTGCCCTGTTGGAAGTCCAAGGCCCACCCCCCTCCCTCCCGGCCTTGGGAGGAGTGCATTCAAAAAGACTCAGTTCCCAAAATGATAATACATGCAGAAGAGATAGGTCCTGGTGTCATTGTTGTTGGGTTCTCCATCCGCCAACTTTCACTGCCACATTCAGAGAGTCTGGTTTGATCATATGCTCATTCAGTCCCAGGCCAGGTGGATTGGTGTGCTCCCATTAGTTCAGGCACACTGTCTCAATAGGTGGACCAGCCCCTCACGGTCCTAACTTCCTTTCTTATCTTCTCCCACCTTCTGCTCTTCAACTGCACCTTGGGGGCTCAATCCATTGCTCTGATGTGAATCACACATGCATATTCTTACACAATAATAGAAACATCTATGCATTATTTAAGAAGTATTATAATTTTTCTTAATATTTTTAAATATTTAATTAAAATATAATTACAACCCTTCTTCCCTTTGTTAAAGATGACTCAGAAACATTGTAAGAGAACTGCCTTGATCTTGTTAGTAACAAAGCCTTTAGAAATCAGGATGGGTTTGTGTAACCACCCACTTAATAGGGATAAGCCTCAGGAATGGAATTGAGAATCTCAATCACAAATAAATGACATTGATTTCAGATCTAGAGAAAACATCAACTCAACTAAGATTGCCTGTGATCAGCCTTCCCCAACCACTTTGAGTGCCCAGGCACTAGAAAGGTCAGTCAGCCTTCAAAAACCACTTAGGAGACATTTTATCTACAGATCACACATCTGGCAAAAGCAAGCAATCAGGCCAGAGTTAAGTCTTGGAGTATTTTATCTTTAGAATCATGGAATCTTCAAGAACTTATTAGCTCATATTTTTGGCTGAGCAAAGGTAACTTCATGAGACAGAGTGGTCAGGAACAACTTGTGTGTGAGCTGTGAAATGACAGAGGACGGGTCTGGGTCTCTGCCTTCCCAGGAGCGCTGTCTCCCTTCTTTCCCCAAAGACATCTTCTATTGCGTTTAGACCCATCTCTGCACTGAGAGCACAGCTCCACAGGCAGAACACAACAGGCAGGTGAGAAGTCTCCTGATAGTAGAAAACCTTATGATTTAAGATAGATGTTTGACAGAAAGAATGTTGATGCAGTCCCAAGCCTTTAAGCATACACATTCTGCTTTTTGAATATAAAATATCGGATGCTGTAAGGGAGCTTCAGGTTGTATAATACCCTGAACCATCATGAAGTACAGCGTCTTGCAGTTGAACATAGCAAGGCAAATAGCAGAGACATATTATTATAATGAAAGGATTCTCTATTTAAAAGGCAGTTTAATTAACTAAGAAACTGATGAGAAAACCTGATGGAACTAATTTTTTTCAAATGATGCTAGAACTAAAATATTATCTTTTTAAAAGGTGTTTTTACATAGAAAACGTATTCAAATATCCTAACAGGACCCAAACAGTTTATTTTCATTAATGCTAATGAAAATTTGTTTCATTTTGGAGTATATTAGCATAAGCTTCACTTCAAAAACAACATCAAAAAAAAGAAAGAAAGAAAGAAAGAAAGAAAGAAAGAAAGAAAGAAAGAAAGAAAGAAAGACTAGGCAAATGGCTCATGTTTTAAATTCCTATGCTGGAGGCAGAGGCAGTCATACTCCTGGGAGTTTGAAGCCAGCCTAGTCTATATAGAGAGTTCTAATCCGTCTAGGGCTATATAGTTAGAATCTCTCACGTTCTGAGAAAAGTAAAAATACAAAATATGAGTTGAATGAATTTAAATTGATGTAAATCACTTAAATAATTAAACTGATACTTTGAGAAAACAAAGTAAATAGAGTTTTGTCTTATTTCATAAGGAGATAAACATCACTAATCAAATAATTTGTCCATTTTTGAATTCTATGTAACTTATTTTTATCTTGTATCATTTGTATATTAAATATGTGGCATATTTTATATTTTTTAAGTAATCTTTCAATTTAATATATTCTAAAATATGGGAATTTAGCTTTATATGCTTGTGTTTCTTTCTGACTGATCAAATTCATGGTTATTTTTCAAAATATAATAATCACTTTGTAAATTCTACCACAAAATGTTATATATAGGTATAAAACCAAGCATGATTTATTTCATGAAAATGACTTAATAACTTTGTGAGACTTCTCATGGGAGAATTGACATTGAGGTTTTGTAAAGATAATTGAAGAAAACTAATTTATATATTAGGGTTTCTTCATACCATCTACTGTGAGAATCTGTGAACATGGTGATTCTAAATATTCCCTTGAACCCACAATAAATGCACCATATTGTCTCCAAGCTTTTAGCCTGCTTGCTGTCAGTCATCTGCTCTGGGGAAGGCTATAGTTCAAAACAAGATTTCAAAGATCTCTAACAGAAATAGAAACCGTATAATTGGTTTGCATATTTCTCTCCATTCTTCTTTTCAATAAAATCGCTGCTGTACCTGGCCCAGGGTCTTTAACTCCATAACTTGTGAATGTCTGGATTTAAAAAGCTAAATTTCAACACCATCTGTAAGACTTAAATCCTAAGAGATACATTGTCTCAGCTGCGGAGGCCAGACTCAACATCAGCTGCCAAATGGAAGACTGAAGGAGGAATGTAAACAGCTTGATTGAAGGTGGCTCCTGCAGCACCTGTGGTTTTGACAGCTTTTGATACAGCTTGAGGAGAAAACGGGTTGCCTGTTTGTTCTTCAAGAGCACTTCTGGCACCCAGGTATTATGCGGGCACACACTGCCAGCTGTGAAGGGGGGTAGTTTCTTTGTCACTTCAGAGAATGATGCTCCTGCAGGAAGATCCCTCTAGCGTTTTCATCCAGGGACACTGGGCAGGAAAGACACAAATGATCAAATGCAAAGCCCTACGATGCAAAGGAGTCAGAGGAAGAGCTCATATCACAGGCTTGCCTCAAAGCTTGAGGATGGTCCAGTATGGTAAAAAAGAACACTTAATTGTAGTGATTTTTCTAGATATGAGCCCCTGGGTTAATAAATAGGCTAAAAAACCCCAATAGTCAGAAATTCATATGCAGCAGATTTCAACTGCCTGTGTTTTCATATGTCTTCATCAAGAAGAATAAGCAGGGTAAGTTGTCAGTGCTAACATACTGTAATTTCAAAGAAGTATCACTGAGTAATCTTCGTAATTGAAAGTCTTTAACTGTGATGATTTAGTTCACAGGCTAGGACTAGTATATAAATCACAAGAATAGATGAGATTAAGAATACATATGTCTTCATGCATGCAGAATTCATAATAAAATCTTTCAAATACACTATTTTTACTTGGTTGGTTGGTTTTGTTGTTGTTATTATTGTCTTGTCTTGTTTTCACATTAAGTCTAACACGGTAGCCCAGAGTTGTTAGCTTTTATTTAATTCATTATTCAGCACAGGCTGCCCTCAAATTCATGACAACCCTCTTTATAGAGCTTTCCTGGTGCCAAAATTAGAGACATAAGCCAGAACTTAAAAATGTACCTTCTGCCTATTCTTAAACCAATCATAGAACTTTAGTAATTAACAAAATACGATTTAATAGATGTAAGTAGTTAAATAGTGTGATTTAATCAATGAAAGAGATTAGTAGCACAAATATTCTCTTATGCTACTGGGTTTATTTTAAAGACAAATTTAAGAAGTAGAGAAATGTCATATGTTCTTTCAGAGGAATTGAATTTTAATTTTTATTTCAAATCAGTAGCAAAAAGCAAATTATTTAGTAAATTCTGCCAGCAAGGAGGCTACTACTAATAAGAATAGTTAAATCCCTATCTAGCAGACAAAGTCTAAATATACATAACCAAAGCTAGGTGAAAGCACAAAACTTAATAAAAGGGAGTCATAAGAAATATTTGAGGAAACAATAAGGAAATATTTCAGAACCTTAAGTATAAAAGCAAATTTCAAATGTGTCATAAAATAGACAAAATAAGAAAAAGATGTATATGTAAGATGTGACGAAAGTCCACAGAACTGTCTCTAGAAAAGATAGTAGGAAAGTGGCTATATCCCTGATTATTTTTACACAGGAGAAAAACAATTTGGAATGTTTCTTCCATAAAGGAATGGTAAACAGTTGAGTTGGCAGATACATTTATATTTATTTCAGTGTTCTATACTGTGTGTATGTATGGAACATCACAACATACTTAGTATATTAGCATATGCAACTTTTATAAATCAGTTTTAAAAATTAAATGTTAAAAGCAGCATGGTAGATTTAAAAGAAAAAAAATGTTTGCAGTGGTATTAGGGATAAAACCTTTGGATGTGTAATATATAAAATGACTCTAATTACTCTACTTCCTTTATATGATAGTTTCCCAGCTATGTGGCAAGACTTTCAGAAAAGCTATAAGATGCTAAATAGGCCATAGGCAAATGAAGAAATAAGAGTAACACATAAACACAGGCCGTAAACGAATGACCATATAGAGCTAGAGGGGGTGAAGAGAGAATGACTGATTATAGATGATAGAAAGAGAGTAAGAAAAGGAAGGAAAATCATGAAAGAGTAGAAAAACAGAACGCTACTGTTTACACAACAAATTGAACTAAGATTTGGAGAATAAACTGCTCTGTTCTTCTCACTAATTCACACTATATTCTACTGTTAACTATATATATATATATATTTAACCTGAAGGCATTGTTCCTAGAAAGCCACTCTGGCTAATGTTGTAGCTATAAATATATTCATGGGCAGATGCTTTATAAAAGTCATTATAGTAAAACAAACATCCCAATTGTTCATCAAGCTACTACTTAATTAACTAATAACTCAGATTATAATTGAATTTTAAAATAGCAATGCCATACTGGTAGAGTATTTGTTTATTTTAGAATAATCCTGCAAATGCTTTGCTAAGGATAAAAAGATTCCAAAATAGTGCCCTGAACTTCATAGCAGTATACGCTTACATTTCTGATTTATTACATCACATGTGAGTAAGTCACTCTAAGGAATGATACTATGAAAAATTAATAGTGGAAATTTCTAGGGGGGGAATGTTTAGTTAAATGTGTCATTTTACAATTAAATGTTGCACTGTGTGTTCTTTAATGGATGTATATCATTTTCACAAATGAATGAAAGTGTCTCATTCACTTTCAAATTATTAAAAATCATTTTATAAAATTTTATTTTGATCCGTTTATTTTTCCTTTTTGAACCATTGTGTATTTCATCTTAAGTAAACGATATCTTGTCTGGGTACTACTTTTCTAGGAACAATTTATCAGATGTTCTGTGACCTGAAGGCGACTTCTCACATTATTTTTCTCTATTTACTGGTTGATTATTCTCTCTACATCTGGTGATTCATTTAATCTCTAATTCAAATATGCTCAGCATATCTCCTAAGATTTGACAATCAAGTTTATAATTACTTTCATTATTATACAAAATCTTAGAAATTGCTAGGTCAATAAATGGGGTTATAAATAAGCGATTCTCCACCTCTTCTTTACAGCAACTCAAAAAATGCTTCCATTTAGGTTTGGAACACGTCTTGAAAAACACGAAAAGCCTCTAAACAAAATTAAGTTTAATTCACTCTTTAGGGAAGTGCTTCTACAGACCATTTGAAGGCAGGGGGAACCAATTTAAATAAATTATCAGATAGTCATTTTATCCAGACGAGTGCTACTAATTACAATCAGTTTCCTCTATTCATTAAAAGTCGTCCAGCAAGCATGGATCAGCTCTGCCAGCAGTCACTCAAGTTGCGTGAAAGCTTTATTGCAACACTTCTTTAAGTGCATTACATAGTTTAGGTCTTTGCTAATTTAGAGTCTTTTCTAGGCATCCCTGAAAGTGCCTATTTTTTTCATGGTCCTTCCTTTTTAATGTTATTTCAGTCTTGAACATATATCATACCATCTAAATTCATTTCTTCTCTACTATGTTGCATATCAGTCCTATGCTAGGAAAAACAGATGAAATTGTATCATTCTAAAAGCACCACAGCATCCTACCTTTTTGTCTTTACTCCACACAGTAAGTCACTTGTTTATTTTATAGTTACGGTTGTTTCTGTAAAAGCAATATGAACTCTGGGGAGCAGAGAAAACTGTCTCTTTGTGCACGCGTGGTTTTTATTGCCATTTGAGTGGATGGGCCTACTTGTTATAGCAAGATCTCTAAGCCAGTTACATGAAGAAAGTCATAAGCCACTACTTCCTAGATCATAGTGGGTCCTGTACCTCCACAACCTCCTGCCCCCACCTTGTGCTATAAAGTTGTAGCAGCTAGAATTTGGTGAGAAGGGAAATGAGATTGTATATTCAACGGAGCAGAGGGCGTTCTATGCATTTGCATTTCCATCTTTAGTATTTGGCTCAATGCTTACCACATCAGAAATACTCCCTTAGCATTTGTTGACTGAAGTTTGGGTTCTATTGCTCAAATTTAATAAAGAAAGGGAGCCTTGGAGTGGAGCAGTGATGTTTTCTGTCTTGAATTACTTAAATGCCTTTCTAGAACCCTGTTTATATCTGTTGCTTAAGAGGCAACAGCATTATAAGTTTTAAAACTTCAAGATTCATTGGGAATTCCCAGCAACTAATTTAAACCTCCTGTAATTAATTTCTGAGAAACCTGCAAAAGCCTGTTAAGTGGTGTTCTTAAAACAGTGGGTCCTAACTTATGAAGCTGGGTGGAACATATCAGCCTGTATCAGTCAGATATGCTGCCCTGGCAGGTAGCCCTGGCAAGTATCCAAACATAAATAAAGTAGTTCCATTTTTTGGTAAAAATACTTAAGTTTAGCTTAAAATGCATCCAAAATTCATTGTCCAATGGCCCATAGAAATAAATAATTCCGTTTTATATTAATAGAGGGTTCAGAAAGAGTTCAGAGCAGTGTTGTAATAAGCAGGACTAATAATTTTGTTGTAACTGGGAGATGCATTCTTTCATTTATAGAATTTACTGAAATAAAATCCTTCATATGAGCCATCGGCAGATGAACATGCATAATACCTAGAACATATATCATGGGCCTAGGCTGTACACAATGTAATACATTAACCAGCACCCCGTCATCAGAGAGACTGAAATGTTTAACTTTCTTCTTAAAGATCAGATGGTTCCTTGAAAGTAGACAATCTCCCCATCCATTCAAACTTTCCTGTAGAAGTGATGTTTTCTAAGGTCTGACCTCTGACTCAGCTATGATGTTGGTTCGATATCCTCTAGAAAAAGTAAAAACTTGCTATCTCCTTTCCTGAGCACCACTATACTTAATATTCTACTTTATCTCTCATCACATACTCATAACAGGAAGAAAAATTTGTACACTGTCATAAACTAATGGGTCATTGCTTAGATCAGAAATTGTCGACATGGTCCCTCCTTTTGTTTTAAGCTACTATCATCT
This sequence comes from Ondatra zibethicus, assembly GCA_004026605.1. Lineage (NCBI taxonomy): Eukaryota > Metazoa > Chordata > Mammalia > Rodentia > Cricetidae > Ondatra > Ondatra zibethicus. The sequence goes on along the minus strand of PVIU01005582.1, from coordinate 12,512 downwards.
ACTCAGAGGTTTCCATTAGACTTTCCTTAACTTAAAATCTACACAATTATCTTGATTTTCAAATAGGTGATGGATATTGGAAAATGTTTAGTTTTAGGTTTTATTTTCTTATGGAATTTGGTTTGATGTAAAAATTCTGATTCTCCAGTCTTCTGCCTTTTCCACTAGTATCCATCAACAAAACATCTCTGTAACTAGATTCATGTCCTAATTTTTCCTAAATTCGGTTTTAGCACTATCCTGCTCCCCAAATGTTGCTGAAACTCAGTATTCTGGGTTAGATCTATTCCAGAACACAGAGAAACCTTCATGATTTCCAGATGTGGCAGTCTCCTTAGCAACGGTAGCTTCAATCTACTAATTCACTATTGCAATTAAGAGGATATGGGCAAGAACCATCTTACAAAAATGCTCTTTACCTAAAGATGACCATATAGCCTTGGGGTTTTGCTCAAGTGAGTATTGCAGATAAAGAAGTCGCTGGTAATTTCCAGCAATTATACTTTGCTAAGTGAGCAGAACTGCAGTACAGGTAAAAAATGCCTATACATGCCTGGTGATGTGAAAGAAGACTCTTGGCCATTTTGGTATTTTACACACATTTATTTCTTCCTAGAAAGTGTCAAACTGAGTTAAACATAGGAACAATCCTGAAAAAAGAGCTAGGATAATGGAGGTCCCTTGAAACGGTCATGAGTTGTCTCGGTTTCTTTTTAATCACCAACATTCCTTCCTTCCTATACTCAAACACTTAATCCTAAAGTATTTACCTTATAAATAGTTACTTGAAACTTAATATGGCCCAAGAACTGCTTCAAAGGCTTTAATATATGAATCCATTCAAGCTTAAAAACAATTAGGGAAAAGCATACTAATAGCTTGCCTAAGGATAAACATTGAAAAAGAAGCATAATAAGGACTCGGAAAGCAGGGCAAATATCCTTGCCCACTACTTTTTAGATTTTTCACCAGTCTATTCTGTACACTGAGGACAGAAGGCGATTTGTATTAAATTAACAATATCAAATTCTGCTGTAAACCTAATATTGAGTTTCAGCAACATTTGGGAAGTAGGGTATACTAAAACAAAATAGACATAGCTATTTTTTGATTTTTTAAATTAAAACAAATTATAAAGGCATTGTATTATTCAGTAAAATTGCAAAGTCTCGTCATGCCAGAGAACATATTTGTCATTCGGGATCTTGGCCAGCCCCTTGATAATGATGAGGATAGGCATTTCTGAGCCATCTTGGCCTCTTCCACATTGCTCAGCATCTAAATGGCAGTTGGGTGTCTTGTTGAACTGTATCCAGCTGGCAACCTAAAATCTTAGCTATAATTTAGAATTTTTGTCTCCCTAAATATAATCCAAATTCATGCCAGACATTATCCTAGAAAGCCAAATAATAAATACTATGGGAGATACCTGCTTAGAAATACAATAGAACCTAGAAGCAAGGGATTTAGTTTTTACTGGATCTACTCCTAATTAGTCCTATAATATTGAGTTAGTAATTTTCATTCCCAGGTCTCTAGTTACCGCATGTGTAGATGGAGATTTTGTGCCTACCAGAACTATTTTATCTACAACATGCCATGATCCAGCAAATTAGTGAGACAGCATTTCATGTCTATAGTCAAATGGTCATTATAATACATTGAATATTTCATATTTAGATGAATCAGAATTAGATGGATAACAGAACCTTTAATATTTTAAAATTATTAAGACTTCCACAATATTAAATTCATCTTTTATTTTTAGCCTTTTCTAGAAACAACCACAAATCTAACCAAACACTGAAACCTGTTCCTCAAGAAAACCTAGAAGGAAAAGTGGTTAGCTTCCTTTATTAAGATATAGAAAACATTAGCACCATTTTTGGAGGCTTGAATTATTATTCTTTTGCAAGAAAATCAAAGCTGTGGGCTTTATCTTCTTCCTCCTTGTGCAAAAAATGCTCTGAGTCTAAAAGTTAAAGGAAAACCTGAAATGCTTCTGGGGGTGTAAATATTTTCAATCATTGTAAAGCATGTCAGTGTACATAACTGGAGTACCTAGGGTAGTAATTACTGCTTTTGGTGGTCATTTGTATAGTCAAATGAAGGTATGTCACCTGTCTAATAGTATAAAGCCATGTTTTATAGAAGAGGCACATGAATACAAGAAGATAGTTATCCCCCAGGAGCTGTTTCATGTGACCACAGTCAGCCAAGAGAATATTTGTTCTCTCTTCCACTCCTGCATACCTGGTAGAACATACACAGAAGTGTGAGCTTGAGTGTGATCAAAGAAGCTTCCCTTATCTTAGATACAGTTTTGCATCCTAAGAGCTCAGTTTCTTTAGCATCAAACAGATCAGATGAATTGAAATGTTACTAGATCTGTAGCTTGAGTATGTTACTGTTTGTCAGCATCTGTTTCCACATTTGGATAAGAGTAATGATCTAGATTATTGTGAGAAATAAATTTGACAACTAAGTAGGATGGTGTTTTCCAGTGCCTTGCATAGAAAAATTCCATGGCAAACATCTGTATCTCTCCCTGAGTCTCTTCATAAGTAGAACTTCAATAAGTACTTTTTAGGTTACTGAAACTTTGATAACTAAATACCCCAAGAGATATTTTATTTAGAGCTTTTTGAAAAATATAAAATGCTAGTTGTTAAAATGTATTTTGACTATTATTGAAGGAGCTGCCAAAATTTGTTGATTTATTCTTCTTTTTACTTATACAGAAACTGATACTAGTACCCACCATGCAACACACACACACACACACACACACACACACATATACACACACAAACACATTATCCATTCTCATGCATTGACTACAATACTAGAACACTAAAAGAATCTCAGGAGAAATAAAACTAGTTCAACCAGGTTGATGTAAACCCCAACTCTTACTAACTTCTGAGGTTGTTTGCATTTTATTTCTGTTTTTCCCCTTTCCTTCCTCTTTCACATCTGTCTCTTTACTACCCCATCCACTTTCCTTCTTCTTTACCATCTCTATACTTTTCCTTCCTTTGCCTTTCTCCTCCCTTACCATCTCACTTTCCCCATCTTCTTCAAAATTGTCAATTAGGCTCAGGTTATAGATTAGCCCCTGTGTTAACTTCTAGGAATGGCAAGGATTCCCATCTTTAGAGAGCTCATATGTCAGTAATGAAGACAGAGACATATGAGCCCACAATGGCTTCGCCTTAAAGCAAATGGTGATGAAAGTATGGGAGAGTCTCCATGAGGCTTTAGGAATGGGCTGTCTTTATTCCCAGTTCAAGGTCTCAGTGTCTCTGTCTTCTCAACATGGCCTTTGCTGCAATTTCCTTTGAGTTTGGAATTTCACCACTGACATATAGTTTACGACCAGGATGACATTTATTCAAATATTAGTTAAATACAGAATTGTAGTAGGCATTGCTATTCTCTGCCTTTCATGTGGAAAGCCCGTGTGTGTGTGTGTGTGTGTGTGTGTGTGTGTGTTGGATGGCCATACTCTATTAAGAATAACAATGATTGAACACACTTAGTTGCTTAAGATAAGTTTAGGCATGCTTGATTTCATAATCAATACCAAAATTGTAGTTATTCCTCAAAGGACATTGAGTAACTCATATAAAGAGGAGATAATTCAACATATGAACAAAGGGAAAACATACAGTTATTTTAAAAGAAAATGTATTTTTAAATAAAATCAACATTAGGTAAAGATCAGGAATAAAAGATAATAGCTTTAATTTTGAATTATTCTAATTAGAAATATGTTTATAGCTTATACATTTTTATCAATTTTACTTTCCTTTTACAAGTTGAATATAGTATTGTTATTTACTTGGATTTCAGACTTACATAAAAGTCAGTTAACAAACCTGATCACCATAATTATTTCCTTAGGAGTATCTATCATGCTATTGAGACTGTTTCTGAAATCATTGGCTATTAAAGGAATGGAATACAGTAAGTAAAAATTGAAAAATAAACTCAGTGAGTATCTAGCATCTGATATGTCAGATGGTATAAAGATCCTCTAATTATATGGTCATATATGACAAACTAAAAAGCAAGGAAGCTTGGATCCATGCCAGCTTTCACATTAACTCATTGAGACAATTTTCACACTAGAGACTTGGCAATGTCTTTCGAGTAGTCTTTAATTGAAATCCACATACTTGTCATGAAACTCAGTAAAGTAAAAACTCACTAAGACACAACACTTCGATGATATGCCTCTTCTCTCTGCTGTTTTGCAAAGATCCTGAATTAAGAACATCCCCACGGTGATTTTAGAGTTTTCACGCCTCACTATAGTTTGGAGGCCACTGTTCCCTTCCAGAGGTCCCACATCTGCAGTAACAACTGAAGGGGTAAGATGACATCAGCCTGTATTTACACATAGGCCTTAGGAAGAATGGGCACATGCCAAGTGCAGAAGACAGAAAAGACAGAAAGACACGTTGAATTCTCAGCTTTTAGAAAACTGTCTCAGAGCCTGCTTACTTACAAACCTGTTATAAATGGCTATAGGTTTATAGATTGCTTAAAATCTCATTATAGACAACTATAAATGTCATTAGTTATAGGAACATCTTTGGATATAATTTATTTCATTTCTTATATGAGAAAATGATTTCAATTATATCTTTACTCTTCTGACTACCTTATGTCTTCCTTATTAATACTTTTATGCTCTTGAATAATTTTCTTTTCTGTACACATAACAATTTTTTTTGAGAAAAGGTCTTACTATGTAACCCTGGTTGCCTGAACACAGTATGTAGATCAATCTGGTCTTGAATTCACAAGGATACACCTGTCTCTGCTTTCTGAGTAAAGATTAAAGACATGTACCACCATGTCCTGATGTGGCATTCCCCTCTGTATGCTATGAATATGTTCTATTGCCATTAGTTAATAAAGAAGCTGCTTTCAGCCAATGGCTTAACAGAATAGAACTAAGTGGGAAAACTAAACTGAATGCTAGGAGAAAGTAGGCGGAGTCAGTAAGAAGCCATATAGCCACCTCTGGGGACACATGCCTCCACTGTAGCCCACTGAAACTTTGTGGTAGGTCACACCCTCGTGGTGATGCGCAGATTAATGGAGATGGGTTAGTTTAAGACATAAGAGTAAGCCAGAAATATGCTTAAGTTATTGGCCGAACAATATTGCAAATAATACTAGTACAATTTCTGTGTGATTATTTTGTGGTCTGGGCAGCCAGGAACAAACAAATGGCTTTGGCCTACAATGTCCAGCAACAATTTCATATTAAAGATTTTGTAATATTTGCTCCCTCTCTTTGGCATGTAAGCTAGACAAGGAGAGAGAATATATGTCATTTAATCATATTTCCAACATCTGTCCCAGAGCCTGACACATAGTAGGTATACCACATTTAGAGAAAGAATTAAGGGATGAAAGGAGAAGTACATGTTTACTGTGAGGAGGAACGTGACTGAGCTAGGTCATGGTGTGCTATATTATGGTACAGAAGGCATGTCAAGCAACCTGATTTCATAAAGCTTCAGGCTACCTTAAGCATGAGAGGACAGAAGGGGGGCTTACATAAACAGCTACATGACACATGGTATATGATAAAGCAGGGGTGAAAAAGGTGATAGAGAAAGAGGTGAATTTAGTTATTTATAACACAGATTTAGTGGGACACAAATATCAAGTTTTTATGGACTAGCATACATAATGAATTTTTTAATGTAAATTTACTATTTAGCTAGTATATTTTGATAATATTCATAAATTTTAAAGCTAACATATGAAATACACAATTTAGCAGAATTCTAGCTTCTTTATACAAATGTCAAGATTGAATACTTAGTATATTTATACAAGGAAATGATTGTAACTAGCCTGATAGTGAGTACCGTTCTGCTTTTAGGAAGGAAAACAAATTCTACTTAGACTATGGCTAATAAGACTTGTATCAAGAGGATAGATTTGAACTTGAACCAAACTCTACTAGTGTGGTGTTGTCAAAGTCTCTAATCTCTTTTAGCTTAATTTTCTTCAACTAAATAGAAAAAAATGTATTTTATAGAATATATAATATATGTATAATGCCTTACATCTTATTATGTATATATATACTATGGATTGAATGCATTATATATATATTATGTACATTGCATGCATATTATGTATTATATATATTATACTTTTACAAATATATATGTAATAGTGTTTGGCACAACTAAGTGCATAGTGAATATGGCTTTTATGATAGTAATAATTGTTTTAGAGTTCCCCTTTCCTTAGAGGATTCTAAATTGATTAAGGCACAGGTAACAATTCAAACATATATCTTTTTGTTTTTTACGTATTTTAGTTTATACAGTATTATCTTGTCCCCAGGATTTTTGCAGCTTTCCTAAACACACTTTCTTAAATGTTTTGGCTGAGTTAAACATTCCATGAATAAATAAAAGTGATAAGTTTGATCTTTATCCTGGAAAGAATAATGTCCAAAGGTAGAGGTGACTGCCATAATGAAGTTGATGTGCCCATGGAAGCAAGTTTATATGATATAAAATGTATGACGACTATGTTAGTGATGATCAAGTGGTATTCTATTAGGAAAGTTACCTCAATGAACTACTCAACTTAAGCTATTACTTCAGTTGGAGAATGTTATGAAAGATATCAGAAGGACCCAAGTCTCAACAGAAGAAACTAAGCTTATGAATGAAGAAGGCAATAAGTAGTGGCCTTTGCAGCTGTGTGGAGAGTTAATGGTCTCTCTCATATGTACTTGGCAACCTCACCTAACCTCTATCTGTCTAATATAAGTTTGACATAACTGCCCTATCTTCCAACCATTATCCTCTCCAGTAATCCTCATATTGTCTACGACTGTAATTGATTTTATACATAGCTTGAAGCACTAGTTTTCTTTAAATGTCTTTGTCTTAACCTATATCTTCTCACCTCATCTTGTGGATTCAGCTCTTTTCTTTGAACATGGAGTAAGCCCTATGCTTCCTATTCACAACAACACATACTCTAGAAGTCATCATATCTATCACTAATACCATTGTTGAGCTTCAACTCCCTCGTCCCTTCTACAAGCCTCCAGTATTGTTGCCTAATGTGGTCATTTGTTCATGCCAACTTACTATTGAAGCAAATTCTGGAGAATTCATAAGGCACACAGGAAGGAGAAAACAACTACATTTGTGTTTGCTACCAACATTCTCCAAAGGTCAACTCTAATTAATCGTTCTTCCTATTTCCCACTGTAAATGTCTTTCTTCTTTCCTATTTGCTCTAGGGTTTGTTGAAATGAATTAGAAGACATTGACATGTTTCTTAATAGCAAATGTTCTAACATCCATTTTAAGAGGATTCATGGCCCTTGAATTTCAGAAGGAACTGGGATCTGAAAGCCTATGTACCCTGTCAGTCAGAGAAGAGATTCAGCTAGAGAATAATGCGTCTGGAGTAAGCAAAGCAAACTGAGTGGAAAACACTATACCAAGGGAGAGAAGACTGGACATATCTACTCTAAGAAGCAAGATATCATCTGTAAAATTGCTAAGGAATGACAGGTCCACCAGCAGCATTTCACATTTTCACATTTACCTACCAACAGGAGGACAACAGGGATCAGCTCACATTTACCTACCAACAGGAGGACAACAGGGATCAGCTCACATTTACACCAATCTTATAAGGCCGTTGGCCAAAAAACAAAAACAAACAAACAGAAAAAAAACCCACAACTCAAGTACTATTAGCTGACTCAAAGCCACAGTGGAGAAAGTGTTCATAAAGATTCAAAACAAAACAAACTAAATTTAAAACAAGTTCCTTGCTCCAGGCTTGTTAGTTATTAATTTAGAATTTGTTTTTCTCTGGAATCTTCTTCCTTCCATTCTTTCTTTCTTTGTTTATTTCTTCCTTCCTTCTCTGGAATTTTCTTTCTTTCTCTTTCCTTTCTTCCTTCTTCCCTCCCCTTCTTCCTTCCTCTCTTTCTTTCTTTTAACTGTTACTGAAAATACAATCTTTCTCATATAATACATCCTGACCAGTGTTTACCCTCCCTCTCTCCTCCTACCAGCTCCTCCAAACCTCCCTTCTCCCCCTGATTCACCTCCCCTCTGTGTCCTCTTCAGAAATAAGCAGGCTTCCAAGAGATAATAGCCAAACAATACAAAACAAGATACAGTAAGACGAGGCAAAATAACTGATAAGGAGGCTGGAAAAGGCAACCTAATGGGAGTAAAAGAGGAGCAAGAGCAGGCAAAAGAATGGGAGATACACCTGTTCCCACTGTTAGCACTCTTACAAAAACACACAGGAGACAAGACCCTAATAAAGTTAAAGTAGCCTGCTGGAGCATGGCAAACATGGCTCTGGCAAGAATTGCCCTTCTGCCTCCTTAAAAGTAATTAGATTACATCCCTAAAGCTAGTCCTCAAGGTTCTTTCCCTTATTTGACCACTTCCTCCTCACTAGGCTGACTTCCAAGGTCAAGTTAGCAAAGAATTGAAGTTCAGCAATCAAAAATCAAAAGCCCCTTTCGGCTCACCTAATCAATACACCCAATCAAAGTTACTTTGTCTGGTTGAGCTGAGGACTGAACCCATGGCCTTGTGCTTGCTAGGAAAGCACTCTACCACTGAGCTAAATCTCCAGCCTTTGCCCAATCAAAATTAAACACCTCACCCTAATACAGGGTTTCCCCTTTTTCCTTTTTAAACTATCCTTTGCCCTCCTCTCTAACCAGAAACAGTGCTTTGCCCCTCACCACCACCCTAGACAAATACTCCCTTCACCTTCTCCTTGTTCCTTTCCCCCTTATCCCTTGTCTTTTATCTCCTACTTTTGTCTCTTGTTCCTTGCCCTTTGTCCCTCTGGGGCAAATAAGTGTCCTTTGTGCTGAGAACTTGGTCTTTGGGTATCGTGAGCCAATATTGGTTCCTTCACCTAAGTTTACTTTTCCTATCATGGATGACCCTTAAAATGCATAATTTTTAAAATACATCATATTAGAAACACATAACTCACTGACTAAGTTGTCATATATAATATATTAATTGCTGGCTTTTCTTGCAACATTTTTTTTTTTAACTTCAGCTTTGCACCACACAACATTAGCACCTCTTTCAAAGTAATTAACCATTAATCTGAGTGAAATAAGCAACAGAGAACGACTCTGGCTCAGAAAACTAAAGGAAAACACAGGAGTAAATTTGAATGAAGAAAGAGTATCATAACATGCCTTGCCACAGTCCAGAGAGATCTGCACTTTCCCAGCTGATGGCTATAAAGAGTAAATATTGTTAAGTCTCAAGAACAGGAGAGATAAAAGAAAGTGTTCCAGAGAGGTGGGAACATAAGACTGTCAAGCAACCATTTGGAGGAGGCTACAGGCAGAGGTAGCCGTGTCCCTGTGAGGGGGAGTATGTGAAGTCAGCATTTATCCTGCTGTGGCTTCCAGGGAGAGAAAGAATAACAACTCCCCCCCCTTTTATTACTGCTCTAGTGGGGGATTGTCGGAACAAACCACTTGCAACTATATTACCCTAAAGGGGGTTTTCAAAGTAACAGCCAAACTGTTCCATTTCTACAGTGCCAGGAGATACTTTCTAACCACTGTCCATTCCACCAAACACAGCTCAAGAGGTTACAGAATGAACAAAAGTCGTTTTATTTTCCCTCAAGAAAATAATTTGTTTTATAAAAAGGACGATCAATCCAGGGAGCTAAGAAAGCCATCATCATAATTGTCTAACCAGATCTTGTAATGATTTATACTTCAAAATCGGTATAATTTTATAAGGCTATGAGTCTTCACAAATGCTCTGAGAAGTAACGTTCTCATGTCATACTTCATTTTACAAAGGAAATTAAAACCAAACACTGGGTCAGAAACTTATAGAAATTAATAGTTAAAGATCACCCAGAAATATAGTATAAATAGAATTAATATTTTGAATTTTAAAAGTTTAATGAGGTTCTGTAGTGATGTATCCAGGATTGAAAGCACATATTGCTCTTCCAGAGGACCTGCATTTGGTTCCCAGCACCCAATTTGAACAGCTAACAACCATCAATAACTCTAGCTCCAAGTTATCCAATGTCCTTTTTTGGAAATGTCCTCCCCCTAGAAATCTGGTTTATACCCTGGCTGGTTCAGACTAAACTGAACAACACAGTAGGGTAAGTAATAGAAATGGTTGCTCATTAATAATGCCTAAACTCTTGCCATAATGAGAAATGCCCTGGAAAGAATACACATCTAGTGGGTTATTCTTTCCACTGGGAGAGATCAGCATCAAGGAGAAAAGATGTCATAGTGGTGAGGGTTTGATATCACCTTAGGTTGCCATGTTCAGTACAGTTTTATGAGCTTGAATCTATCTTACAGCATGATTTGTATGATCTTTGTTCATAACTAGTGTAATATAGTCTAAAGTTATGAAAGATTGACAGACTGACATCTTACAGAACCTTCTAAAGTCATCCTTCAGTGAAAGCCTCTGAGTCTAACAAAGAATGACCCTGTTTTCAATACAGACATAAAAAAATATCAATGTGACTAGAAACTTGCCATAGATACCAAGCCCCCCCTAATTTAACACACTGTGGCTTCTTGAAAAATGTCATTTAAACACAGCCTGGTCATGGATTATAGCTTTAAAATCATGTCACCTGATAAATAGTAAAGAATACTGACTCCCGTGTACATGTATTTGCCAAGAAGATAGGAAATTGATGTTCTCTGTTGTCATAAGACCTGAGAATAAATAACTTGATTTTTTTCAAGAAAATGAAATTAGCATCTTTAAAATGTATTCCTTTGTGTGTTTTTGCTGTTGTTGAAAATACATTCTTGCCCTTTTCTCAAAATAGGGGGAAAAAGGTATGCATTCCATACCCAGATGACTGGGAGTTTGTCTAGGAGTTATATATATATTAAATAATGGTTTGGGGTGAGTGTGGGGCATCTGTCAAGGGAACAGATCAACTAGTCATTTGAAATGTCATTTTTTGCACTTGGTGTAGGATGTTGCCTTGTCTCTATGCTGTCTCTCCCACTCTCTGTTTTATTCTTCTATATTTTGATTTAGACATAAAAGCTCAGACCTAATTTAAACCGACAGCAGAATCAAACAGTGTGACCTTGCCGGGATTGTTCCAGGCCTTCAACACAATCCACTGGGAGGAAAGTGCGGGCAGGGGTGGGGTGAGATCAAATGAGAAAGGAGTGAGCTCTCTCCAGATGGCCTCATGGTGCAGGCCCAGTGTGCCTGGAGGATTGGTCATGGGTCCTAATGCTTCAAAACCCGCCTGTCAGGGGAGTAGAGGCTACAGTGAAGAGCAGAGCAGAACAGTAGGACACTTGAAACCGACAAGGCTTGGAGCAGAGGAAATGTGAGGGCCCCTCACGCAGCAGCTTTGGAAGCCGTGTGACAAGGATTTGCTATTTCAGAGCTTGCTATATTAACCTGAAGACTTCTGATCAAATTCTAAGAAATTACATCAAAAGAAAAAAATTAGGCCTAGTATTGCACAATTGTAATGTCAGGGAGGGGCAGATATCTGGGCCTGCTGGCAAACCAGTTTAGCCTAACTTGACAAGATCTAAAACAATGAGGGACCTTGTTAAAACAAAAAAAAAAAAAAAACAATATGGGTGGTAGCTGAAACAGCTATTCTTTTACCTCTACAAGTATATATATGGACATTCTTACATGTATATGAGTGATCAACATGCACAAATATTGTTGAATTATCTTTTCTTAAGAGAGACACAACTATACATATAGTCACTCCAAATAGGACACCATTGAGAGACCATGGTGAGATTCTATCATAGCCAAACTAGGCAAACCAATGCATTTATTAGAGTTAATTATTAAACTCTGGTGAGAAACTGATTACAAGAGTATGAGTAACTGAGGAAAAGCTCCATTACAGCAAAATCATACCATGTCATGCATAATAATCTCATGCAAGCTACATCATGGAGTGTCTTTTCCTGTTATACTTCCTTCTTCTATACACTCTATCATCTCCCAAGATGATGTGCAGATAGGACTTGGGGCATGGAAAACTAATGGTTGAAATTCAAAGTGAGAATCTTGTGACCCTCCTTCCTCTATTACTATATGGTTCTTCTGCTATTAAAATGATAACATGATGATGATGATGATGATGATGATGATGATATCATGGCTACTGGGCTAAGTGGATTTCTACTGTAGGATGGTATCTGTTATGCCTGAGAGAGGGGACACACTGCAATAGTCATCTACCTAAGAAAACTACCTACTTACCTACACACACACACACACACACACACACACACACACACACACACACACACACACACACCACTGTGTAAACAGAGATTCTCTGTCCTGCAGCCACTCAGTTCCAAATAACCACTCTGAGACTTAATATTACTTATAAATGCTCAGCCAATAGCTAAGGCGTATTACTAACTAGCTCTTACATTTTAAATTGACATATATTCC